>CAIGRB010132323.1:19519-41274 GCA_903798255.1 Fraxinus quadrangulata
TTTTTATTTTTTTTTTTTTGTACTTTGGTCAAAATATACTTTTTTTTTTATCTACACATTTTTTATAAGACGCACAACTTACTAACCACTTTATTATCTATACATTCTATAGAGCCCACAACTTATAAACATTTAAATGCAATACCAAACAAGCACTATATTTCTCAAGCACACTTTTCCTGTCAACCTAGGATGTGTTGATATCATATTCCCCGGGTAACTAGTGAACTAGCTTAATGGTTTTTATTTTCATAGTTTCTTAAATGTTTGCTACCAAATATGCAGCCGGATTCTATGGAAGCAAAAGGGGACAGGCAAACTGCTTTACATTTGGTTAAGAGGCGAAAACAGCTTCATTCAACCGGATTGAGTTCGACTGAAAACCGTTTTCTCATTGGAGATCAAGGCTAAAGCTGTTGAACGGAAAATTCTGTATGTACTATAAGAGCGTGTGTTATATGGTAAGATCTGGCTCAAACAAGATAGTCTTGCTACAATAGTGGTATCTGCATGTATTTTGTTTCAGTCACTTTATTTTTAATTCTTTTTTCGGGGTTTGGTGGTTTTGAGGCAAGGTAAATTATATGCGAGCTCTTATAGGCTATAGATTGAAATCTAAATCAAAGTTAACAATTAATTTCAATAAAAATTCATAACTTTTCAACTTTTATCAAAACTTACTAAAAATCTGATTTTAAGCATCATCAAAAGACGACAAAATCATAATGAATTTGATTTTTTTTTCTTTTTTCATCTCTCTCTCTCTCTCTCTCTCTCTCTCTCCCCTTTTACCAAAACATAAATCCTTCTAATTTTTTAAAAATTTTCTATGATTTTTCAATAAATTATCACATTTACTATAAATCTTCACTTTTCAGTCAAATTTTCAACTAATTAGAATCTAAATTTGCATTTTCTTCTATCAAATTGTGTATATAGAATGTATCTGAACTGATTATATTCAATTTGGCTTATATTTAATGAATTGTGTNCCCCTTTTACCAAAACATAAATCCTTCTAATTTTTTAAAAAATTTCTATGATTTTTCAATAAATTATCACATTTACTATAAATCTTCACTTTTCAGTCAAATTTTCAACTAATTAGAATCTAAATTTGCATTTTCTTCTATCAAATTGTGTATATAGAATGTATCTGAACTGATTATATTCAATTTGGCTTATATTTAATGAATTGTGTTTATTTGATTGATTATTATTATTATTGAGTATTGATTATATGTTTTTCCTTTTGATTATTTGAATTGATTGTTTCTATTAAATACACTATAAATTTTTTAAAAGTAAATATGTATTTTCTTGTGTTGAGCAAAATATTAATAAAATGTTGATTCGAAATCAAATGGATGAAAATGATGGGCAAAATACTAATGAAAAAATGTTTTTTAAATGTAAATCTGCATTTTCTCGGATCAAATATGAATTGTTCAAAAATTAAGAACAAAATATTCGGTTTATACATGATTTGATTGTGCTCCCTGACTTAAAATGTTCGCCTCAGTCTCTGACCACTTTTATTTGCTTTTTATCTACATAGTCGGTAGGTATCGCAGCTTATAATTTGCAAAAAGCTTTATCAAACATAGACTTAAAAAACACATCACAGGTTGATTGGGATTTCTGGTTGCATGTGCTTTTGGAAGAAAAAGAAAACTTTTGTCAAGTAATGATTCAGCCTTGGTATATATTACCCTAAGCTGTGATTACATTTCGTCGAATTCTTGTTAATTTCTTGATCTATTCATGTTTTGAACTTCACGTATCATTTAAAGCAAAGGTAGTGATGGAATGTTGGGTTTCACAATTTCGATCTACTGAAAACTGTCATAATTGGGATGAGATGGGCTTATGGGTGGCAGGTTGGGCCACATAAAGGCCCATGCATGGCCCACAATTTTCAAGCACGGCATATCTTCACACATTTTTGGGTTTTTTTGCACTTTTCTTTCTCAAACTTTCCTAATGTTATTGATCTACCATCAATATTTTCATTTTTTTGCACCAGACATCCTCAACTTTTCAAAAATGTAGCAAAATTCGTCCTTTCACCATTCTGACAATGTAAAGTGACGAATTTGCCTCCCCCTTAAATAAGTACAAAAAAATAAAAATAAAAAATAAAAACTACTAAATAAAAAAGTAAAAGACAAACGAAATAGTCCTAAATATTTTCAAAATGAACAAATAAGGGGTTGTTCTCTTCGTTTTTTAGTTTTTCGTTTTGAATTCATTTTGAATTTTGTGTTTTGAGTGTTTATTTTGAGATTGTTGAAAATGTATTTTTTTGTCTTTTTGAAAACTTATTTTCTAAAATAAAAAATTGGAAAATTTGTTCTCTTCTTCCCCCCTTCTCTCTATCATCTCTCTCTCTCTCTCTTCTTCCCCTCCTCTCTGTCGTCTCTCTCTCTCTCGTCTCCCTCGCAAAAGCCGTCGGCTTCTTTGTCTTTTTGTTTTTATTTTTTTTATGCGGTGGTTGGATGCGGCGGTGTTGGCTTCTTCTGCTGTTCTTCTTCTATTGTGGTTGGGTCGCGACATTATCGGCATCTTTTGTTGTTGTGGTTGTGGCAGCGGCGGTGGTTTTGGGTAGTGACGTCGCCGGCGGCGACGATGTTGTGGTGCAGGCTGTGGTTTTTGTTGGTGGCGTAACTGAAAACAACGACTTTGTTTTAACTGAAAACACCAAAAACGACATGTTTTACATTTTCAATTTTCTTTATAAATTCTAAACTCGTTTTTGAAAATTCGTTTTTGAAAATAGGTAAGTAAACATGTTTTCATTGTTTTGAAAAATCGAAAACAAAAAAGGGGATTAAAACAACAAAGAGAACAACCCATAAGCTTTCTTCTCCAATCACTCTCATTTTCGAACCCAATCCACTCTGACAACCATATACAAACTACCACCAACTAGTTGCCACCCCCACCACACGAAATAAATTGATAAATTCTATCAATATTTCCACGCATCAAGTAATTGTACTTTCATTTTCTTAATTATTTTTAAGATATGAAAATTATAATGTATATCGAAATTGTCTTCATTTTCCTGAAATTACATAATGGTTGACTTCTCTATGAGCAACTTGTACTTCGACTAAAAATTCTGTACATTTTGCTGCTATTAAAAATATTTTTATATAAAAAAAAGGGTATATAGAAAAACTAGTTAGAAAGTTATACAGCCACTTTAGTAGAAGATTTGGTCTTTTTGTTTAATTCAGTGACGATATAGACAACCACAAAGACTAGAGATTCTATGGTCCTATAGAGTCATAGACTTTAACAAAGGCATGTTTGTATGAAAAAATTTGGAACATTATCATCGTAGGGTTGCATTAAAAATTTCAATGGTTGACACATAAAGCGTTAAATGTTTTCTTTTTCACGATTCAAAATTGTGTATGATGTAATTATAATCGTTAATATTATGAAATAATCCACATTGCAACACCATCAGTATCAAAAAAGAAAAAGAATTATTCTATTCTGCATATCAAACATGCTTCCAAATGGTTTATACTTGTAACAAAGTAAATAATGGAAAGAATTGAAGATGTTTTCCATCCGAGCCACAATATGTATAAGTTACACAATGTTACTTTTCTATTTTTCATTTTAGAATTTAGATGATTGATCTACTTATTGTATAACTACCTAAAAACTAAAATTTAAATTCGTCCTTCCAACCAAACAAAGAGGCAGTCTCATTTCAACCCATATTTAGCCCCGTTTGATTTTGCTGAAAAATTATATTTTTAGTAAATTTTATTAAAAGTTGATGAAATATGTAGTCGAAAAATTAATAAAAATTGTGGATCTCATAAAATATATAATTAAAATTAATTGTTGATTTTGATTTTGATTTAAATTTAAATTTTTATCAACTTTTAGATAAATCAAATAGGGACTTGTGGCCTGTTTGACAACCATACTTTTTAAACTCTTTTTTCTATATATTCATTTTCAACCACATATTCACACAATAAAATATTCTGTACGTAAATTCAAAAATTTTCCTATTTTTAAACCGCAAATTTTTCTAAAAATCACTATTCAAAATTTCTTTTTCCAATTTAACGGTGGTCAAAAAGTGGCTTAATTGGTTGAAGAATGCTAAAGAATTTTCTCAAATAAATATGGCTTTTCAAAAGCTCTTCTTCGAAGAAGTTTACTTCATACTTCAAAGCATATATTTTAAATACCCTTGGTGGATCACCATAAACAATTCCTTCAACTCTTCCCACTTGTATATATATATGTATGCACAAACTCAATTATTCTGCAATACAGAAGTTAGAAAGTTGACTCATCGGAACAAGGCTTAGTTCATTGTTTCATGTCTCCTCTCAGCACCAATGATCTCGAACGGATTTTTGAAAGCCTCGACCAAAAGATGGAAGGCCATGTGAGCATTCATGAGCTGCAACAACTTCTTGATAGAGTTGGAAACCATACAACTCTAGAAGAGCTGGAAAAACTTGTGGGATCAACAAATCTTGATTATTTTGATTTTTTCTTCTTCTGCGAAGCAGTAATAAAGTCGAAAATAAGTGAAAACAAAGAAGGAAATTTTGACAGTTTGGAAAGTGATTTGCTCAAGTCTTTTAAGGTTTTTGATCTAAATGGTGATGGATTTATATCATGTGAAGAGCTTCAAAGTGTGTTATTGAGATTAGGGTTATGGGAAAAGTGTAATGGGGATTGCAAAAATATGATTAAAGTTTATGATACAAATTCAGATGGAGTTCTTGATTTTGAAGAGTTTAAGAATATGATGTCTCTTTCTGTTTCTTCAAACTTTTGATTGTATAAATTGTAGTTTTTTAGTTTCTTTTAACTATTGTATAATATGAGAACTGATCAGAAGCATCCATTCTTTTTCTTTTTCGAATTTTTTTTTGTCCTTGGTATTTTTTCACTTTTCATCTAAATATTTTTTAGAACATGGAAAGCGTTCATTGATAGCTTTGATTCAATAAGGCAAGTCGGGAAGTCAAACAAAGAGAAAGACAAACAAGATTCAAAATCACTTGATCAAGCATACGCGTTTGAGTAATGAGAATGCTCATTGAATGAGCAGAACTCGATTTTTGCTTAGATTAGACATAAAATCATTGTATCTCCTTTTTTCCATAGTTGAACTATCACATCCACCCCAAGAAGCCTCCAATGCTAGAAGAAAATCCCTCGAAGCATCGCTAACTTATGCTTGGAATGTGGAAATGAGATGTCGGAAATGACGGAGAGATTTAAAACTTAAAAGTGCATAGACATCTATTTTTTTTTTAAGAGTCTTCAAATAATTTATGGGCTTGTGTGTAACTTTAAACCTAAGGACATGTTCACATTATGTGATAAGATATTGAACATTAAAATAAATAAGATTTTAACTTATTTCACTTCTTCGGTACTATTTAATGCTATCTCGTCGCTCTTCCCAAGCACACCAAAACAGAAATTGATTCTTAGTCTCTTACATACTCTGTATAATTTTACATGTTTCGCATCAATCACACAATTTAATTAGGTTCGTTCATCTCCAAAATCTTGATGACATTTTGGTTTCTTATTGAAAATAAAAATTATTTTTATCCACTTAGCTAAACCTAAATCAACTGTCGATTTTCTGAATTTTTGCACAAGTAAGCAATTTAAATTTTTCCAGCCCACCTGTTTGAACAATCTTTTGGATGACATATCAAGGGTTTGACATTTCTTAAAGATGTTACTGTTTTTTCCACCTAAGTGGTTTATTGAGTTGAGGTCCAATTCACAGTTAAAAGTCGTTGGAGATCTTGGAGCCTACGTTATAGATTTTTGCTATCATTCTCTTGGTTTATTTATCTTTTTGCAAACAATTTTCTAAGAATTGAACTTTGTTTCTAAATAGTTAACTAGTTTGGTAAGTCAAAAAACATGAATCAAATCTAGACCACACGTTTTAGGATAACTTTTTCTTGAGACTCATAAGAAAAAATCATACACGAATCTCAAGTACAAGTTGAATTTGCTTTTCATTGAAAAGTCTATTACGCGCACAATATTAATGGGTGACAACGTGACTTGAGCGCAAGTATGCTTTGACCCCATGCCCATGTTTTCCAAAGGTGTTTTGAGATTATACGTTGGTCAAACTTAATGTTTATTCATATTTTATTGAAGTCACAATTTTTATTCATTTTTGAAAAACACACTTTATAGAAATGTTATTTCGAACGAAAAGTGCTAAACACAATGACGCACATGCAACTAAGCTTATAAAGTTTAGTTTTAAATAAATTCACTTAGAAATGAAAGAGTAAATTTAAAATAATTTTCTTATTAGTGAAAGACTGAAAGTTATACTAAGTTACTTCTTTTGCCATAGAGCTAGAATTTCTCCCAAAAAAATTACGATCCCTCTTAAAAGGGCTAAAAAAAAAAAAAAATTGGATATAAAAAATTACTTATTTTCTGTTCTAACTAAACATGTTCTAAGCAATTACTTACCCGAGCAATCAGTGTTCACCAATTCATTATTTTATCCAAATAATTTGAAATAATTAAATATTTAACAACCATAGAAAATCACATAATTCTTTAACTACAAAAGTTGTTCAAAATTATTTTTAAGCAAGAACATAATATTTATAGGATTAATAGAGAAGCACTTTCACGTGCAATATACCTTCCATTTATTGGAAATCTTGAAATTTTTTGTACGAAAATCCCACTACCTTTAAGATCTGTCAAATTTGTCGTTAAAACAATAAAAAATGCAAAAATTAAAAAAGAATAATTGGAATTTTAGTATCCAAACTTTTTTTTTTTAACAAATTAAACCCAATTTTTTAATATGTGCCACCTACAATCTCAAATATTTAAAACTTTATTTTTCACCACATCCTACCTCATCTTCTTCCCCAAAAATCCAATTAAGATTCCACTTCATCTTCTCTCCTTCAATTAAACACTATTTTCTCCTCATTTCTATTTTCACCCGTTGTTTAGGCACAACAATAAGAAGTACAAAAAATGAGAACGGGCGGCACTTTACAAACTACTCCATCATCAATTACAACACTGTTGGGAAAAATGAGTGATTTGTGTATAGATATTTATCAATTAACATAATAAAATAACAAATACAATTCAACAAAAATATAATATAAAGTTGAGAAGATACTTAGAAAGCAAATATTAGGAAGTCACTTCAAGAACATTGTCCTAAAGTCGTGTTATCTCCCCTTCGTGCGGATACTTTCGGCACTACACGACTTCAAAATAAAATCCATATGACTGACAGTTGATTTTCCTTATGTAGGCACAACTACAGGAGATAAAGAACAAGTCACTCATCGACTTGCCAAAATAGTATAAAATGTACAAAGAATATTCTTTCAAATTGTTTTTTGAAGTTGTGAAAAGCAATCCCCTTTATAGGGAAAAAATCAACCCCACAGTAATGAAAAGTTAATCCACTTAAAATGTAAGTTAATCTAAAATTATTGGTTTGAATTTTATGTTAAAACTGAAATAAAGATAGAGAAAACTGAAAATTAAAATTAATCTTTTATTTTGAAAGTTAAAACTTTCATAAGTTACAACAATCTCCTACAAGTTTTAATCTTTCAAAATAAATAAATAAATATTATACAGTGGCAACATTATACTGTACAATAGGTGTAGATATCTTTTGAATTTGAACCTCACTTAGTGAAACAATTTTCATTTGAGGGAGTCATAATGGACTAAGCCTTGAATTAGGTCCATTTGGCCAAACTTAAATTGTTTCACACACATTATCGATTTATATTGTAGTTCATAGCGGGTAGTACTATTAATGGCCATGCACTCTAATCTTAATTCTAGTAAGTGTCTCTAGGGAATAGTATAATCTCATAGCCACGGTCTCATGGCAATTCTTACGTAGATGAGTCTTCCAATAGTACGTGTGATTCACACCTTGCGAGAATTCTCGCCTTGGTATTCATTCAGGTTAAACCCTTCCTAATATTGCATTATTATTATCACTATCTTCATAGGGATAAGCACAAAAAAAAAATAGTACTATTACAAGTCATGTAGTACGGGTTGTTTTTACCCATTGAATCTTCTTCATAGGATCTTTAACCACAAAGGTGGGATTACTCCCGAAGGTGACTCCCCTCATGGGTTTAAACACATCTCCTCGATAATTTATTTATATATGTCCCTCATGGACAATTTGGTACCATATATTTGTAAAGTTTTTTCACTTCCAATCTGCAAATTCTTCTAAGAAAATTTCAAAATATAATCAAATAAATACATGAAATTTTAACATTGACTTTATTAAAGTGCTTGGGCATATGCATTGATTGAGTTCTTGCATTTCACCTGCAGATCTACAATTTAATTTTTTAACACTTTTCAAGAGTTAATTTAAAACTAAGAATAATAAAATATAAGATATTTTTATTTGAAATTTTAAACACTCCCATATTCCAAAGATATTTAGCTTGTAGAGTGATCCTTTGAAAACTCGCAAGTGCAAGGCATCTTGATCAAGTAATAAAGTGATGAATAGAGTGTCGAACATATGAGGATTATGTATTTGATCGAGTTAAAATCAATTGCAACTTTAATCATATAGCAAACAAATATTGTGATTTTTGTATACTAATCCTTAAATTATCAATTAAGTTAATGAAAATAAGCAAATGTGTTTTTCAAATATGTGAAATGTATTGCTAAGATGTCGAATCTCCCTTGTTACCTATTTTAGTGTAACAATTTGTAATCATTTATGTTGGTTAATGCTCCTAATTTTGAAAGTCTCTCTCGATAGCGATCAAATATATTCCCCTCATGTGACATTTCTATCTCTCGATAAAAGATACAAATATGATAAATGCATTAACAAACACTAGAACACCTATTGAAACCATATAAAGTATATATGTATATCTATATTCTTTATCAAATCTTACAATGTTTATTATAATGTGCTTAAATTCTATTATCTCTCTCAATAACAATAAAATTCACTAACAATTTAATTGACGATCAAGCAATTGAAAAAACGATAAAAACGATAATAAACATCTACAAATCAAATCAAATTAAATTCAAAATAATTAATTAAAATCTAAAAATATCATAACAATGGTTCATCTCATTTTAATAATGTATAAAATTAGTCTAATATATTAAAATTACAAGAAATCATATTTAAGTAAAAAGTCATAACCCGAATTTTTGATAAATTGAGAAGATAAAGATGTATCTTGAAATCTTGAATTTCTTCAATAGTTTCTTGATGAATCTTCACTTACGCCTTATCTTCTTTGCCCAAAAATCAAGTTTGAATCTTCACTTGATTGAATTTTTGCAAACCCCCTTCAATTATCTCAAAAAAAAAACTAGGAATCTTCATTCTTTGATGAATATTGGAGTATGAGATGTATATAAAAGGTCTCCCATGTGTATTATGTTGTTATGTATTTGTAGGAGTCGAAAATTGGTTGAAAATTACGTCCAAATTGATTTTTAAAAGAGTTCAAATAGAATAAAGAAAGTTATCTTCGCGCGTGTTTTTCAATTCAGACGTTTACTATGTCAAAAATGGGTCTCAATCTTTTACTAAAAATCTGGAATATAACTCGTGCGATTCGAAATTGATTTTAATCATATTCCATTACTTTTTGAGTTCTAATTCCATCCAATTGTCTCCTAACAATCTTCAAAGTATCATTTTGTGGTCCAAATGAATTTTCAATTTGNTCAATTTCATGTTCAACTATTGAGATTTTACTATATAATATAAAATACAATAATTTAGGATATAGTTTATCAAAAGTACTAGCATATATCGATATTTTAGACCCCGAATAAGTGTATAAACACTTATCGTGGAACCTTTTTCACCACGTTCCAAAGTTTGTCCCTTCTATGGGCTCGACCACTGAGAGATAAAAAAACATACCTTTCATTAAGTTGTCAATATAGTATAAAATGTACAAAGAATATTCTTTCAAGTTGTGAGAAGCAATCTTATAGGGAAAAAAATCAACCTCGCAATAATGAAAATTTAATCCACTTAAAATGTAAGTTACTCTAAAATTATTGATTTTAATTTTATGTTAAAAACTGAAATAAAGATAAAGAAAACTGAAAATTAAAACTAATCGTTTATTTTGAAAGTTAAAAACAACAAACACCACCGTCAAAGCTCCATTTTCTCCACCTCCACTCGGGACAGACCCAATGAAGGCCCAGTGCAAACAGATGTCTGCATTCAACTTTGAGCCACCCCTAGTACAAGTTAAAAAAGAAAATGAAATGGGCCAATCTTATAAGATTGTTTTAGTAACTACAACTCTTCCCAATGATTTACCCCACTCAGATCAAAAGCTTAGGATGATTAAATAAATATAATGAATTTGTAATTCCTTCTTCTTGTCAGAGGGCGGAACCCTCTTGATTTTGTTAAGCAAAATCATGAAATTGAAGCAGTGAATGAGTGTTTTATGTATCAAGCTACTGATGATTTTTTTTATGTCTGTTTTTATTTTCATTTGAATGAGTTTACCGTGATTAGAAAATTATTTATACAGAATGTGTACACTATAAGATATTTTATTTTTAGTATAATGTTTGTGTTATAATGTTGCTTTTATTTTTTTTCACCTTACTAATATTGCCCGTAATGAAAAAAAATTCTGGGTCCGCTCCTGTCTCTATTGGCTGTGGCCACCGTGCAACACTCGTCAAGGAAAATCATTTAAGCTCAATCAGGATGCCTCGCCAGTGCAAAAGGCACCCTGTCTGGTGTCGTCTATGCGATAGCCAAAATGGACCGGCCTTCGAGTTTCTATTAACGTGTGTAATGCTTTTCAGATCTTCTTCTTTATTTATTTCAAATAGTATGTTTTGGTACATAGAGCCCGTTTGAGGCTCAGTTTTATGTATAATGCATTTTAGAGTAGTAGATTAATAGATAATGTGTGTTTAAAAATGAAAAAAAAATTTGTGTTGCATGTGATATTATTTTATTGAAAAATATGTTGTTGAAAAGAAGAGATAAAAATATATTTAAAAAAAAAATTGGGATCAAACAAGGACATAATGACATAATCTGCTTACTGATTTTATAACTTATCTAATTTTTGTGGAAATTGAATTGCTTGAAAATGGGGATGAAAATACAGCTGGATATTTTGTTCATTTATTGGGGATGAGTGCCATGATTCTGGGGACGGTGTTGGGTGGGTTTGAAGGAGAGAAGATGAAGTGCTGTCATGCTTGGTATTCCTTTATGTCTTCTGTAATGGTTCTTTCTGCATCTCGAGTCCCACAATTGCATCAAACTTCAAAGTAGAGAACTTGTGTCATACATAGATATTATAGCTGAATTATTTTGGATTGACATTTGGTATCATTATACTGTTTCTTTCTGATTGAAGCCACTTTGCATTTAATTTTCATTTAATTTTTGAGCTGTTGTTGGAAAGAAGATGAAGTGGGGGTATGGTGAGACGGGGAATGAGTTGGATTGGAGAAGAAAATAAAGTTACAGAGATTTGAGATTATATTGGCACGGATAAAAAATTTAGGTATAATTTATTAAAAATATAAAAGTTTGGGTACTGTAATTGCCATTATTTCATTTTAATTTTGATATTTTTTACTGTTTTAAGGACAAATCTAACAGATCTTGACAGTAGGAGGTATTTCACACAAAAAGTTTCAAACATGTGTTTTCTGCGATTTTCAATTGGTATATGGTATATCGCAGATGGAAATGTTTTTCTGCTATTTAGTTTTAAATAAATTCACTTGTAAGTGAAAGTGTAAATTAAAGTTTAGTTTTAAATAAATTCACTTATAGGTAAAAGAGTAAATTTAAAATAATTTTCTTATCAGTGAAAGGCCAGAAGTCATACTAAGTTACTTCTTTTGCCAGAGTTTCTCAAAAAAAAAAAAAAAAAAAAAAATTACCATCCCTCTTAAAGGCAAAAAATCAAAATTTGGATATAAAAAATTACTTATTTTCTGTTTAACTAAACATGTTCTAAGCAATCACTTACCTGATCAGTCTTTGGTCACCATGTTCAATTCATTATTTGTAACAACCATAGAAATTCACATAATTCTTTTAACTACAAAAGTTGTTTCAAAACTACTTTTTTAAGCAATAACATAATATTTATGTGTGGTTGGCCGGTGGGGTTGGCAAAGACAAGTTGACTATATACAAGATTACTATAAGCGAGGGCATCTGTTCCAATTGTTTTCCATCCCACCTGCGTTTTCTAATTGTTGTTCCTAAAACTTTTGGTACCCCCACCCCCTATCGCAAGAAGACTTTAAGCTTTTGCATCAGCTTCCACTTAAAAAGAATCGTTTCTTGGCTCTATTTTCACGTGCACTTCGAATCTCCATAAACCCATCAAATTCTTTCAAACACTTTTCAAGAACTCTTTGCAGAATTTCTTGGTAAGTGTCATGAACATATCTTCTACTTTTCTGTTTAAGATTTTGTTTTTATTTTTTATTTTTTTTACATGTGTATGATCTTTAAGAAAGTGATTTTCATGGTTGTTTCAGGATTCCAGTTAATATGTGTTCAATTTTTTGATTATTTGTTTGAAGTACTGGATTATTTATGTTGTGGATTATGCTGTAACTTGAAGATTTGATACTGAAAGTTTGATTATGTATTTGGTTGTTTTCGTGTTTGTTTTAAGTGTTCAGCTGTAATATGGTGTGAATTGTGCTTTATTCTTGATATTTATTTGGACTACCATTACAATTAGAGCATATTATTGTGAGGACAATATAATGTATTGAGCCATAATAGGATGGACTAATGTTTGTGACCAACTTGCTTAATGCCCATGGACTGATTTTCTTGTAATGCTTTGATTATCCCATTAGATTGAAGAACCCCTCTTTGACGGTTAATTATAGCTCAACACAAGCCTGTGTGTGATTCGGCCAATAAGCTGTAGGTAGGTACATTATGTTGGGATAAGGGGTTTGGCATAACAGAGGATAAAAAGGAAAGTTCATCACCCACTTGGCAACATTCTACCATTTTCTAAGTGAACGACATAATGGGGCACAATGTTCATCATCAAACATTAGAAACAATTATATATGCCGTTTAAATTTGTAAACATGCTTCATACATGATTTGGGTTTTGTATTGTTTTTTGGGAAGTCATAAATCTGAAATAGATGAGAATATGATAAGAAATTTGTTTTTACATTTGATACTCATGTTTTTTGTGATAACATAACCTATCGATTGGTTATTTATCACAACCACTATTAATCAGTGGAAAACTGAGTCTCTTCTCACATTTTTGTATATTTTCAAATTCATAATAAAATAATAAAAGACCGAATCAAGTAATGAAGCATATTTACCTTGAATGCTGACGACAAGAGTTGTATCACCATCTGTTAAGAGCACACTGTAGAAAAATGCTAGATGTTTTGCCAGCCGGTGATGAACTCTCCCTTTTTTCCCTCTCATTTTCTGACTTTGCACTCCCGGCGAATGGAAAATTGAGCACTCCCGGCGAATTGAGCACCTCCCCTAGCATATAACCCCTCCCCTAGCGGAAAATTGAGCACTCCCGGCAAATGGAAGACTCGCAGGAAAACTTCAACCATGGTCTCCCTATTGTGAAACTAAATGACTCGCAAGAGTTTGTATAGGAGGAAGTTCACTAGAAAGCGTTCGATGGAAAGAAATTAGCTTAATATTCCTTCTGTTTTCCATCAGACACAGAGATTCCATTTTCTAGCCGATTTAGCTCAATTCTCGCAGGAAAACTTCATCCCTGGTCTCCCTGCTGTGAAACTAAAGGACTCAGAAGAGTGCGTGTGGGAGGAAGTTCACTAGAAAGCGTTCGATAAAATTAGAAGTTATTTGGTCGAGTGGTTGACCAAAGCATTAATTCTACGGGCCTCAAACTAGTCATAAAACGCATTCTCATCCCCTATGGCTCAACATGTAATACCATACACATAATGTTGTGACAATATGGTTGTCCAAAACATGCTTTGGTTCATAACACGAGTAAAATAGCAACTATTCATGTTCTGTTGAAATAAATCAACATTAGCTACAATACTTGTATTTTGAAATGATTATCTTATGCTTTTGGAAGTGGATTGACTTTTTGGTAGATTGATCATCAAAAGCTGAATCGCAACTGACTATTTTGTGATCAACATGAATTTTGCTTAATTCTTGAATTTTGATAAGCTGATCGAAAGTAGCTATAGTGCACTTATTTTGAAATGATTACCTTGTGCATTTGGAAGTGGATAGTTTTTTGGATACTGATCAACAAAAGCTGTGCAACTGACTGTTTTGTTGATCAATATGAATTTTGTTCTGATCTTGAATCTTGCTTGAGCTTAACACTGAAGACCATGCTCCATAAGTAATATGTGGAAAAACGAAAGAAGTGGCCAAGATTTTGTAGATGTGGGAATGCATGCTTTCTTGTTTTCTATTCTGCACCTATCGGTTGTTTCATTTTGTTTTCTTCTGTTTATATTGTCAGTGTTCTGGCTCACTTTTAACCGTGTTTACTTATTAACTATCAGATTAGAGCATGTATGGCTAAGCTTAAAATGCTCTAACGTATTTGTTATTGAGTTTGAGAATATGTAGTTTGATTAAATAATTTGATCATGAGTGATTTCTGATCAATGAATGCAGGATTTTCCCCCATAAGCGAAGATTTCGCACATCACTCGTCTGAGTGCTGTATACTGGAGCGAACACCTCAACAGTTGATGCAGATAACATCATGCAGCTATATCATCATCCGTATTCCTTGGACAGCCAGAAGGTGCGGCTCGCGTTGGAAGAAAAGAACATCGATTACACATCGTTCCATGTTAATCCTATCACTGGCAAGAATTTTGATTCCAGTTTCTTCCGGATGAATCCAAGTGCAAAACTTCCCGTTTTTCAGAATGGCTCCCACATCTTATACGACACTATAGAGATCATTCAGTACGTCTTATCTTTATTCTTTAATGCATTCTCGCTTATCTTCACTATACCTGTTTCGTCATTTTTCTCTTACCCGTCTAAAAGTGTTCAGGGGGATTTTAAACTCTGTTTGCATACTTTGCTATTCGAATTTTTTAGATTAATTTCCACGCTGCTTTCTTTAGGATTATATGTGAACTGCAGTGGTCAATACCCTGGTTATTGTTAGACCAAACGAAAGAAGGCTCATGCTTTGTTTGTAACATTTACTCGCGAATTTATATTGACCATTGTCGTGTTTTCTCGAACCACATAATCAAAAAGCTTAAGCTATTAGAAAGTGGACAAATTTATTTATTTAAATTTTCTTGAACCCCCTAACACTAGCTCATTATTTTTCATAAATAGATGGCAATGAGACTTGAACATATGATCTTTTTTCTGCTTTGGTATCATGTTGAACCTCCTCGTTTAAAAGCTTAAGTTAGTAGAAAGGAAACTCATTTATTTATTTAAATTTATTCATCAAAATGTTTTCCTTAATTCGGGGGTTTGAAGGGACAGGGGATTAAAGAAAATTTAATTCTTTAAATTGCTGCTAGGAATATTTTCTACCGATTATAACAACGTAAAAGACGTACAGGTACATAGAAAGGATTGCGTTGGTCTCTTCTGGCAGGGACGACCCGACTCTTAGCAGCAGAGAAGTTGTTGAATGGATGCATAAAATACAACAATGGAATCCCAAGTTCTTTACTCTCTTCCACCTCCCCGTGAAATATCGCCTTTCTGTTTCTAAATTCTTAAGGCGCGTTTTAATTGCTAGAATGGCCGAGACTCCTGAATTGGCAAGTGCATATCACCATAAGCTAAGAGAAGCATACGAAACAGAAGATAAAATGCAGGATATGGAAGTTCTGAGGCGGAGCGAAGAGCATCTCGAAAGGATTCTCAATGAAGCTGAAAGTAAGCTCGGAGAAACGACGTATCTGGTTGGAGACGAGTTTTCTTTGGCAGACATCATGTTCATTCCTATTCTAAGTCGACTAGTTCTCTTGAATTTGGAAGAGAAATACATCAATACCCGGCCAAACATGGCTGAGTACTGGAATATGGTTCAGCAGAGACCTAGCTATAAAAAGGCGATTGGACGATACTTTCGCAGTTGGAGAAGACAGAGGACACTACTGAAAACTTGGTGCTATGTGCAAATCAGACGATTATTGAGACGATATTGATAAGCTGCTATTACTATAGTCTTGGTAAGATTGAATTGCTTGGAATAAAACAGCTACACAAGTGTACATATATATCCTGTTTTTCAGTTGTTGCGAAATTTTTTTATACAGGAACATAAACGTGGTGCTTTGATCTATGGTCACGAGGAATAAGACCTTTGTTGATTACTTACTGAAATATTGTTTTGTAATTGCGTATATGCAACTCTTTTATTCCTTAGGGAAATGTCCTCTGTCCACGGTTACAGAACGTACTCTTAAGTGCGAGAAATGCTTGGTGTACATAAAAGTTATGTATATAATGGTGTCCCATACTCACATGGGGTGGGACCCACTTGAATATTTTATGTACATGGGTCACACCTCATGTGAGTATGGGACGCCATTATGTACATAATTTTTATGTACATATAGACTTATTCCTTAAGTGCTTATAAGTTCACAAGGTATGTATTTCATGAATGATGTGAGATATACTTGGATCATTACATTTTGCCCCTATTCAAAATTGATGTTTATGAAGGCCCATTTTGCAACGAGTGATTCTACAAAATAAGTCTTCTACCGAAGCAGACTTCCCATGTTGCCCAACCACAATGAGGTGACTCCAAGATGAGAAGTACCAACTCTAATTCTAATTGTAACAATCACTTCTGAATAGAACTCACCCATAAAATCGATTTGTAATTTGTAAGGTAAGAATATCGAAAGTACTTATAAATACAAACAGGCATTTCAAAAAAGCAATGTGAAATACAATTAAACGTTACTTGAACCCTATTCATGTATTGCTTTAATGGGTGAATGACTCAACCCGTGTGTCATGTCTGGAATTCTGCATCTAAGAAAGACTGAATTTTGAGTCCTTCGGTAGCTGATTTTTTCTTTTGGAGTCGAGTCTGCATCAGTTTGATGAGAAATTATTTCCATTTTTGCCTTGTTTTTGAGATCAAATGGTGATTGTTGACAACATGAATGTATTGTGAACTCTTCCCCATTTTGTAGGTGAAAATTCACATCCTTGTCTAAAATTTTTCATTATGTTTCACCTTTCGGTGCTATAATAGGAAACAATTATAAAGATTTTCATTCACATAAAACACTATTAAAGTTTACATGTAAACAATCATGAAACACTACTAAAGAATTTCGTGTAACAAAAATATGGCATTCATCTCTACTCGTTGATCTCTCGAAATTTTCATAAAAGAGCTTTCTAGACGTAGTCAATGACCAATTCGCGTATGAATTGCCGAGGATGCAATTGACAATGCCCAATCACCCGAACTAAAATGGATAGCACTTGGCAAAAGAAATAGAAAACCAGCTGGACATTCCTAGACCACCAACTTCAAGACCAGATCTTTGAAAGACGCAGGGGCACTTGCCACTTGAGAATATGCAAAAGATCATTCTATGTACTCACCCTGGGGAGTCGATGTGTGCTCTAGTTGAAATGGAAAGCAAAGATGCAATTTCCATAGCCACTCATCCCTCCATAGCCATATCTTTCAAGTTTATCCATACCAAAATGCATCCCATCAATGAAAACAGCAAAATGGTAGCAAAAGAGTATGCTTTCATACCAAATGAAAGAAAATCATAGAAAATCATCAAGTGATATGTTGGTACACGTTATTGGACACGCATTTTAATGGCCTGCTTGCTTAATACTATCAAATCTTCCCTACAAAACATGCCATAAGATTTTCGAAGAAATATTCAAAATTCTTATGCAAATTCCAATTTGAGCATTACGATAATGAAGAAAGATTGCCAATGTAATTTCCAAGGAAACAAACACCACTTGTGAAGGCACAATGTTTCCGTTTATTTGAAGTCCATCAGCCAGTCTATATAAATTTTCCTCTTCTCCATGTCAATACTTCATTGCACAGAGTAGATTTCTTTGTTGCTAATGGCATCTTTGGCTCCTAAACCAAAGGATCCCTTTTCTCCATCAGTCATAGGGTTATTTCCAGTCGCCTGTGAGTGGAGTCTTTCTATATGCTTTCCTTCAGCCCTGAGTGGAATCCTGGATCTAAATCACTATCCAGCACAGGTCGGAAAGCACTTTTAGTCTGCGTTGGTGAATAGAAGCCCCCCTATCAAGTAAGAAGGAAGCAGAATTTTCCACTGAATTGGTAGGATTTTCGAACGAACGGTATCTTCATCAGTGTGTAAATTCACATCATCCTCATCCTCCTACTTCAATATCCCTGAGGCTGGATTAAGGGCAGCACGCTTTGGGACTCCAATTTTACAGGATGACTCCATAGGGACCACCTTGCATGGGCTTGTCCAAGAATCTAATTACAAATAACAAAAATCAATTAGAAATGACAAAAAGAAAACAACTTACTACAGATTGAATATGCTTACCATATGCACACATGTCAAATCGAATTTGGACCCAAAACCTCCATCTTCGCTGTACAAGGAACCATATCAATGTATCCCATCTTATTCCATCACCCTCCCCACAACCACCACTCAAATAAAAAAGAGAACCAAAAGCCAAACTTTGGCACCACTGCCAAATTTCACAGAGAGATACGGGTACACACACAGGAAGAGGGAAAGTGTAATAACCAGCATGGAACAGCTGTAAATTTTATTCCATAAATGTTAAAATTATAGTATCTAAGATAAAATGAGATAAGCTTGCCTCTTTTGAAGTATGGACTTGTATTTCCAAAGCAAGTATATCATTTCTCACAACCACCTCGGTAAAAGCCTAGACACGAGGATAAAACTAAACAGATAAAAGAATACTTAATTTTTAGTAAATCTGTGCAGCAAAGAAATTTTTAAAAGCTCCTTGAAAATCATCCTATAAATAATGCCAAATTTATCATTGTCGATGCTCATAAATGGTATGTCTAGTCTCAATTTTCCCATTACCTAAACCTACATTTCGCATGCCATTACTAGGATTGCTCCCTTTACATTACCAAACATTTCTATTCCGAACCCACGGCGGCGAAAACTTTGAGTGATTCCACTTTTGCTGCTTAAAGTAATTCCTCCCCAAGTTATAGGAACTCCCTCCCCGCTGAAAATCAGATCTGTCATTTGCATCTGAAATATTCACATCCGGCAAGTCAAATCTGGATTTCCTCGTATAATTTTCATCTGAGTGATGAGCAGTACAATTATCAAAACCCGCCTCTGCTTTCTCTGCTGGTTGACTCAGTGATGGACAGTTAGCAGCAGAGGCTAGTGGGTCCCTCTTGTCACGGGGATACAGAGGCAACGGGGGAAAGGGGTGGAATGGCACACCAGGAGCTACAGCCAAATCCTTGGAAGCTTCTGCTTCAAGGCCCCCAAATTGTTTTGTGATAGCAAATGGAATGCCATAGGAGACAAAAAGATGTGAAATGAATATTTGCTGTGATTCACCCAATACTGCATCAAATGGACCCTTCATGTGCATGGATTCCTCTCGGTGATCAATAGAGGTCAAAGACACATCATATGAGAGAGTAGGACCATTACAAGGAGACAGAAACCCAGGAGGAACATCATCGTTGATGCTTGGCAACGGGCATACCTCCAACGGATCATCCCATCTACTTTTACGCTTACGCTTTTTTGTGCCATTGGTTCCACGACCATCACCTGAGGGTGAGACATCTGGAACACCAGTGTTACCCATACAAGATTCAGGCACAGACTGCGTTTCCCAATACTCCATTGCTTTTGAAGGTTTTCTATCACTCCCGTGATCATGTAAAACAGGAAACTTAGGGTTGCTAGAACGGGGATTATATTCCATCCTCCCATCAACACTCTCCTTGCAGCCATTTTTTCTCATATGTCTAGGAATCCACTTATCCCGAAAGTTCCTTGCAATTTGATGGACCTGAGCAGTAAAATAAAATTCAAATCTTCAAACAACAACTCAGCAATATGAATTCAATCATTAAGTGAATCTTATAAAATTATATTTGAAGATAATCTTCAAGACAACCACCATCAGAACATCCAGACAAAATTGAGTGCAACTATTCGTAAATAAAAACCACAATAATTACAAAATCTAGTGCAACAAATTATTATGACCGCCAAAATGGAGTGATGGGCACTACAGAAAGGTTTGAAATATGGAACACAATATTTGGAATAAACATGTAACGGCTTGGTATTGATTTCACCTCATTATATGTTTGCTACAACCTATCCACTAAACCACGTTCTCGGGAAAAAATATAAAACTATTATATTGATGTGGATTTGGCTGTATACAAGCTAAATTACTTATGTACATATTAAAATGTATGACTAACTATCATTCCGTTGTTATTTAATGTTGAGATTAAAGGCAACCACCATAACCATTGTTCAACATCCAATAAGGGAAATAGCCAGTGGCGGAAAGTAACCAAAATCGTGCTGCTCTCTCTCTCTTTCTCTGTGTGTGTGTGTGTGTGTGTGTGTGTGATGAAAGGTAACCACCATAGCCAATGGTCGAAAATGGAAAAGGTGGTACTACTCCCTAGGAGAGTAAACTTACAGTTGAATGAGAACTATACAATGTAAATGAAGAGGACGGAGAGAAGTGTCTGATATAAAATGCACCAGTGCTAATTAATTCTTACTAATGCTTTCTTTTCCTACTTGTTTCCCCATATTCAGGGGAAGTTTGGTCGATAGACAGTGAGCTAGGAGATCTCACCTACCCATCTTGAGAAATCTACAATGATTTTTCTTTTACTTAAACCAGTTAGTTTTCTGCTTTTCCACAAATACTAATTTAAGTCTAAAACGAAAGGCAAAATATAAGAAACAGGAAAAGACAGGAAAAGAGCGGATAAAGAGTTATCAAACAGAACTTCCATGAGCTGCAGACAAGAAAAAAACAGATTTGACATTCACAAACTTCTAACAACTACGAAATTACTCCAACTAACAGAGGGGACAGAGAAAGAACAGAATTAAACTCAACCCAGGATTATCTTCCTTACGTTATTACGTTCACTTCTATAATTTAATTTTCAAGACGAAAAAATTCTTCATCCTAGCACATTATTTTGGAGTCTTTTTTCACCTTCTAAGAGCATCTCCCATGGTGGTGTAAAATAAAGATTTAGATCTCCAAAATGATCGAAACCCTCTCCAATGAAGAGATGTAAATTGCATTTTCTGACAGAAAATGTAATCAACGAGAGGAAAAAAGTGGATTTAGATCTTTCCTTTAGAGTAAAATTTGGATGTAGATCCATTGGGATGAAAATGGGGATATAAAAGTGGTTTTGAAGATACCAATTTACACCCAATTTTACACCACTATTGGCGATGCGCTAAGGAATAGCACATGTTTCATTCTTTGTCAAAAAGATGCCACAAAAATGGACGCACAACTATGACGATTAACATTAAGATGCAAGACAGATTGTAAACGATACCTGTTTGTCACCGTGTTCTGTCAGTATCAGTATTGAATCTTTAAAGCTGCAATACAGAATAACATGCAATTCAGAAAAAAATAATAATAATAAATAAATAAAATA
>CAIGRB010132323.1:41380-64843 GCA_903798255.1 Fraxinus quadrangulata
TATATATATATATATACAAAATGACTCCAAACTAGAAGATAAGTTTTAGGGAAAACTTTACTCATAGCATTTCAAGACAACAAAAATTACTTCCTTTAAACAAATATAGGAGAAACAAAATTCTTTGTTCTGTAGTGAACCATGTGACAATTACAGTAAGAAGTAAAAAATATATCCATGAACCAAAATACTGAATTTATGATTTATATAAATAAACACCAGCAATTGACTATAATATGTGTGTACAAGAATGTGCATATGCAAATGGATGGAGATCAATGGTCAAAGTTATCTACTTGATGTGTCGGTTACAGTAATGTTTTCAAGGTATCTTTATAGATATTCCTCCTTTGTTGAAGACCATTTTGGTAAACTGAACAGGCCAAACTTTTTTAAGGTTGCAAGCATCTTGAAAACGGGACTACACCAACATAGTATGGATAATGAACTTATACTTCGAAATAAAATATCAGACGTAAGCATGGTATCACAACTACAATAATGGTATGCTGCTAATTAATCATAATTTAATATATCTAAACACTCCACATACATCGCAAGTGAGCTAGTGATTTTGCATATTTAAATCAGAAAACTCAGCAAATTTAGAAAATTAATCCAGTAATTCGAAGACAACAAAATCTCTACAAATAGTTTAGCATGAAACTTATTGAGTACTCATTGACCTCTCCACTCCCGGACATGCAGGACCTCCACATATGTGCTCCAAAGTAAGAATATTCGTCAATGCCAGATACTCAAGCACCTGCAGGAAAGAACACCTCATTGCCAGATACTCAAGCACCTGCAGGAAAGAACAGCGAGCAACCAATGTGGGAAAACTCTTATAGTATTTTATACAAACAAGTACATTTTACCACGTCATCTTCATTATTATCACTGTCACCAATGATTACATTTAACTTATTTTTTATGAATCAATTATACTGCGTTATTAAGATTACCAAGTGCTAAAGCAATACCAACAATAAGTGTAGGACTCCCCTTTAACAGATGCTGAGTGTCACTCTTTCAAGAAATTAATCAAACGTGATTTGGAATTCTCTAGCATTACCATTTTCTTGCCAAAGAGTAATTTGGTTCAACAAAACCAACTTGATGATGTTAGATACACTATGTACTAGAATATAGTTATACATTCATATTGGAACAATGGATATAACAGGTATGCATTTTAAGTCATAGTTGCTATTGATACATCAAAGATTAGCTATACAATCAATTGCTACTTTTCAATAATGTAGCTCATTGACTACCCAATAGTGACTAGGTCAGATGAGCAGATCTGCATGCCAATTGTGGTTCTACAGAACTGAATTATCAAAACTAAACTTGGAATTCATTTATTTTACCTTGGAGGTATTATTTAACGGTTCTGAAACGTTTAAGCACCTAGTTAGCAAACATTATATAGCACAATGACTAAGTTAAGAAACACCATCAGTTTCAACAAACTTACCTTAAGAAGCTTTCTCAGGATCGGAGTCTTGATGAATTCCCTTCTGTACCTCTTCATCATGTTGTGTAACATCTGCAAGCCTATAAAGATAAGAAGAGTCATACGTCCATGAATGTGGTTGCATTTGTGAAAAAAAAATGACATAAAAGACAAATCCTAACAACAAATCACCGATAATTACCATTCTTGTTAATTATATCAATTAGAACGGTCCGTGATTTTGTCTTCAACATGGCATCCAAGATCATTGAAAGATCTCGATTACTACAAAACGGAAAACAAGATAAATATCTCACAGAATCATTCATCCAAATATAAACAACTTAAGTTTTACTGGCTAAAATAACAAAACTTAATTGCTAGAATAAAATATTATAGGAAGTCACAGCTCTAAATTACCTTTGAATGGCTTCACCATGCCCATTATTCCCTGAAGCAGCAGTAAGAAAAAGAAGCTTCAAGTAGCCTCTCCATGCATCCTATTAGAAAATAAGAAAATAAATTTTGAAAATAATTTGAATGCAAACAAAACAGGATCAAATTCACGATTTACATAAAACAGAGAATAACAACTTCAGGCAATTTAGGAAAATAGATATCACAATGTTTAACAATAATTCAGATGCATAGTAACAAAATTCAGAACCAAGGAACCAAAAATTCTCACATCCTTTTAAAAATAAAAAATAACAGAGTATCAGATGCTCCAGAAAATCAAGAGAAAATAAAAGCAATCCGGCAGGTAGAATAGCAGGTGAGAAATAACATACTTTTCGCTTGCTTATTCCCCCTTCAGGATCCAGCAACTCATTTAGTTTCTCCTCAACTGCAAGCAATTAGTTAAGTCATTCCAGTAAAATACAAATAGAATTATCTCATAACAAAATCAACAGAAAATCATCTACCTGCTTCAAAATGGATTTTTAAGGAAAGTTCTGGTAATTTGGGTTTGTAGGGTACTATAATTGACTTATCCACATCTGGAGTTCTTTTGCCAGTCATGGCATTAGATTTGAGCTTTCCCTTCTTTACTGAAGACGATGAATGATGAAATTTTGTAAGTAGATTAGACTCTACAAATTCTTCCCTTAGCCCACCAGTACCGGATTTTAACTTCCTCCTAGTTTTAACATATATTTTAGGTGGTCCAGTAGGGGCAGTCATCTCCATTTCATGATTGGAGAACAAGGAATTTGCCGTGTTCCTTTCCGCTGCAGAATACTTGTGCTTAACCGCGGATATAGCTTCTTTTGTACGATCATCTGATTGTAAGGAGACATCACCGGGCTGAACAAAAGAATGTCTCTGGCACATTGAAGTCCTTAAGCAACCAATAGTGGAAGCAGAGTCAAGGTTTTCAACTTTTCGAGTTGAAGTTTCTGAAATGCGTGTTTCTGAAATGTTCTCCAAGTGACCAGCAATACATTCCAGTTGCTTCATTCTATCTTTGTTTTCTCGTGCTTTCTTTGCAACAGTAATTTCAGTATCACTGGAGGAATTCGTCATTGTACCGTTCAATTCATTATCTGTCTCATCATCTTCACAGATCATAACAGGTTCCGGATATTCTTCATCAGAATCACCCTGAACAATTACTTCAGCATTTGATAAATGGCCACCTATATACCCCCGACAATTAGTTGAACCACATACACATTTTTTAACAGCAGCTCCGAACACGCGTACATAATTGTAGTCAAATGTAACTTCTTCACCCTGACACAATAGTTCAACCATCAGTATGTATGCATTTGTTACAACACGAATCACTCTATGCGTAGGAATTAAGAAGTTAACAAAACGTGTTGGACTAAAACCAGGAGAGGCCATGGCCACCTATCCTTCTATCTGAAATAACTGCATCTGAAGGTTACCAAGCACTGTTTATTACTCGAAAGCAATGTATGCCAATAGTATAATACCCCCTCTAGGAAACAAAGGAAAAGAAAAAGGGGAAATAAAAAGAGGAAGAAACCTCCCAGCACAGATGTCCAATGTTCTGCATCAGACAACAATGCAAAATCCAGAAATTTCAGGAAGAGGGAGCAGTCAATTACTCAGCAAATGAGGCATGTATTTTTAGCAGAGCGAGTTTACCTTCTTTATATCCCTCAAAGCAAACAGTCCAACACAAACTTCTCCATTCACCATCCACTGTCAAATAAAGTCTGGGTCAAAATTTTAGCAGTACCAAAAGCATGTATTAATTTTTTAGAAGCTGCAGATCAAGCCCCTGTTTGTCTCCCTTTAAAACAAAAGTCTTTAATTCACACACTTTCAAGCTCACATTTACAAAATAAAAAAATTTCCATGTAAACCCAAAACTTTTCCCTATTTTTTAATCACACATTCTCCAAAAAATCAGTAGACAAGCAAACATGTGAAATGAGCATGAACAACATGAAAGGGATATTTAAATAATCTGCCGTCACTAGGTTCTGAGCAGAAAACGGCAAAGCTTTACCAAAAGATGATAAATAAACCTACAGAAAGGGCGGAGAGGGATGGGACGGCCACAGGGAAAGAAGAGAATGGGGAGGCAGAATAGATCTAGAAGGGAGAGGAATGTGTAAGAAGTTCAGCAACTGCAAGGAGCTTCATCCTAAACTGTCTTCAAATTATTAATCCACATAGAAGATTAAGCTCACAGGAATACCTTTTCTGTACGACAGTTAGGATCGCAACTGTGGTTTATGAAACGGCCCAAGTTCCCTTTAGCACAGGCATCAATAATCTGGAATAACACGTGAAGGTGAAACATAACATAATAATTATGTAAAAACTAACAAAAAAAGTAAAAATATCCAGATGAGCTTGAATTACGAACTACCTGACAAAATGCAAAGAGAGAGTCAAGTTTCATCATATTATATATCACATGCCCTTCCCAAAAAGATGGTAAAAGCATTAGCTCTATCATTTTCAGTCCAGCCACGCTTACCTCATCTAGACTCAAACTCAAATCTTAAATTGAGTCAAGACATCGGGCACAAACTCAAACTATTAACCCTGCTTTGAAAATAGCAACAACTAGTACACAAAGCAGAGGACACAACATTTGCACCTTAAACACCCCACCAAGACCTAAAAACAATAAATAAAAATCAAAAAGGCGTTTCTTATCAACAAAATAAAGTTATATACTACCAAGAATTCTGAAATGGTGATCCAATCATTTCAATTGAAAAAATGAAGTATAAGTGTTGATGTTGGGCGCTTTTAAGTTATATAAATTACCAAAAATGAGGCACTTAATTTGTGGTTCATTCTATGGGATGCTCTCATCTCAGGAGTAAAAGAAAGAGAAGAGGTTGAAGAAGCAAGTGGGAAAAGACGAGAGTATTCAATGTGGTTTAGCAGCAACCTTTCAAAGGAAAAGAACGTCTTTTCAAAAGATCCCGTTTAGGTTGGACAAAAGTAAATGCTCTTCCTGTCAAAAAGGTATCACAGCAGCGTCCCATCATCTATCACATCAGGATGCATACTAACCCAATGGGCAAGACACTTTTAATCAGCAGAAGAAAAATTTGCATGCAAAACTGTTAGCAATGGCATTAAGTCATGAAGTTCCTCAAAAAAAAAAAAAAAAAGCAGTTACAAGGAACTTAGAAACGGTATCATCAGAAACTGACCTCTTCCAACTTCAAAAGCATTTGAACACTTAAAAGGATATTTTGTGTTTATTTGTAACTGCAAATAGTAAGTGATGAGGGCCAAACCTCACTGCCATTCAATGTCATGAAGTAAAAATGCTTATGGCCTTTCAAAGCATACTCTCTTTGCCGAACTTCGTAAGCATGCACATCAAGCACCTGTGAGGTCCACAAACTAACATTGGCATACAAGAAGTAAAGTCACTAAAATCATAAGATCTCACATACATGTATATAAACGTTTATTTCACCGTCAAAAACTAAAATCTAAAACTGCAATGAAACTTATTTAAAATATCAAACACTCAATGTACTCTCATTTAGATGCAGCAGAAAGCAATGGACAAATATTGAGGGCTAATCCAGTTATAGTATATTCCCTTCTGACAAGAAAAAGATTTATTCATAAACAAACTATTTTCTTCTGTAATACCGATAAAGTATTCCACAATCTCCTATCATCAGCAACACTGTCACAGCCCATCATTCGACAAAAAAAGGAGAGAAAATAGGAGGGAGACGTTGATTAAAAAGGTTCTCTCGGAAAACAAGGGTGTTTCTCTAAAAATCCATAACAAAATATTTTAACAAAATTTAATCCATAAACTTGAAATGAATAAATAGTAGCAAGCAATAAATTAACAAAGTAGTAGATACATAACAACAACATTAATGTACCACTAGAGTATAAATCTAAAACAAATGAAAAGAGTCACCAACTATTTACGATTTTTTCCTGACTTCAAGAGAAAAGAAAACGAGAGAGAAGAATGCAAAAATACAGACACAAGAAGAAAAAAAAAACAAAAGAAAGAGGAGAGAAGTTACATGAGGCAAAAAAATAGCAACTTCAATCAGTGTGTGCTTTTTGTGGGGGGGGGGGGGGGGGCGTTATCGCACATCAATTGTAGGAGGCTAGGATAGGACATGCTCTAATCTCCAATTCTATTATTTCTAGACACTGTTTTAAACAATCTAAAAAACCCTCAACATTCTGAGCAGTTAATAAACAATCTAAAAAGTTAAAGCAAGTAAAACAAGCTCACAGTGAAGAGTAAGGTGTGAACACCTCAAACTCCCCAAGGCTTATGCCCCAGCATGCACCTCAGTAAGTCAAACCTTGAAATATGTCAACTAAAAATTGAGGTTCAGCTTTGCATGAGGCACGTAACAAGGCGTGAGCCCTGGCACTTTTTGAAATAATCATGACTAGCGCAAGAGAAACCTAAAGGATATAAATAAAAGAAAATAATTATTTACTTGCATCTTCACAATGGCACCACAGGATTTTCCTACCTTTGTTGAAAATTGTGTTGCATAGCATAGTGTCGGATAGTGACACTCCTTAGCCAATCTACCATAGTCATTTTTCTTTCTTTGGCAATAGTAATATATAGTTTTAACACAGTTTTTATAGTATAACAAATAGGTACTCTTATTTAAAAGATTTCAACAAGAAAAATTAATAATAAGTATAAAACTAAAGTTACACCATATAAAAAAAAGAAATTTAAAGAATTTAATCAACGTTTCTGCAACATGTCATGTTGGTACTTTATTGAAAAATTGCTGGTTCATCATAGGTTGAAAAAATATATAATGGAAACATAAATATAAGATCACATCATAATTAGCAACTTGATTCACAGTATTCATTGTCACTCATGTTCTGGCAAGTATAAAGTCAACATAGTGTGACTTTTTTAAACACGTTAGATTCCAAGTACCTATTAAATGGAAATACAAGTTACCTCCCCAACATATTCAATAAGAAACTGTCCTTCAGAGATATACTCATGCGCCTGAAGGCCATAACCCTTCTTTCCACACCTGAACCACTTTAATTTAGTATACTTGTGCTTCTGAAACTGCAACCAGAGTATGCATGGAAATGGCCTCAGACACAAAAACAAACACAATTTCGAGTTCGGTATCTACTAAAACATTAATGCACCTGTTGATTGGAACAAAGTTCGCTGCATGGACAAGTCCCTTGAACGCATTCGATGTTAAGCATCCGGTTCAAGCATTTAGCTCCACAACCCATTTTGCCTTCTGGCGGAGGTTTGCAATGGCACACCATTATCTGTTAGGCATAAATGAGAAACAGGCAAGAAACAAAAAGTTTCAAGTGGAAGTCATAAATGCGAAGGTGAACACAAACCCAGGCACAGTGGACTGACACATGCACCCAGATGGAGCATGAGACCTTATCATTTATTGAATGTGCTGCTCCAAGTTTGCAGCATCACTAAGAGTCACTGGAGGCAGCAACCAAATTCTATTGGGCATAAACCCGAACTAGTGCATTCTCCATAGGTCCATAATCACTGGAGAATTTATTATACAACATATGATGAACCTGCTGATATGATATCTATTTATTGTTTTCAGCAGGCTCTGGCAAAGGTCAAAAAACAGTTCAACAAGTTCTTTCACTTGTATAGACCATTGACATACTGAAAAGATAATATAACCAACACATCTTGCACACCCAATATGGCTAGCATGCAATGAAACAGATTTCCATCATACTTTTGTAATAATCCAAAGTCATCATAAATTATAATGGCAGACCAAACCTTAGATAATAGAAATATAGCAAAAAGGCAAAATAGGAAAAGAATCCTTTAATGTGGGAAAATTTTGGATAGAACCACAAACAAATTTAGTCCTTGTTTGGTAGAAATTAAAATCAGATTTTTAATAGATTTTTGATAAAAGTTGATAAAATGTGTGGTTGAAAATTTGTGGGACCAATGAAATATGTAGTTAAAATTAATTGTTGACCTCGACTTAGATTAAAATCTGACTTCTAATCCATACCAATCAGGGGCTTAATGAGAAACTTCTTCCTCATTAACAGAGAAAACAGCATCTCTCTGACAGTTCCAGAAAATCTTTATGGGAACGCAAAATCATTAGTGAATATAAAGTGGAGTTCTTATTGATTCCTTTCAGTAATTCATACAAAAATATACAGACAAAATATGATTCAAGAAGAAGCATTGACCATATTATGCACAAAATCATAATACTCAGCTGGAACATCTGCCTAAACCTTCAAGTTAAACTTATTTAACAATGTCAGCATTCTAAATCATCTGTCACCTCAAACCAGTGACCCACTTTCATAGTCACATACTCCATGTCAATTACCAAGTGGAGAATTACAAGCTCATACGATCTTGAAATTATCAAAATCATCATATCAATTCTGTTTGATCCATGAATGAAATACAAATCAGAAATTTCGTAACCAAAAATGAAACATCTCCAGGTGACTAATACCTACTTACATAAGCATTCAAAGGAAGAGGCTTTAAAAGTATGCAAACTTTTTACCATGAATGACTTTAGTTACATATTAATGTGTTAAACCATACAAAAATATAAATTATTTCTATTCCAAATTCATTGAAATCAAGTCAGTAATTTCATTTTAATATATGCTGAGACTGTATAAGAGATTTATTCAAACTGAATACAAATTGAGATATTATAGAAAATGGACACACAATAGCATTTACCTCATCAATAGTTTGACTTTTACAGCTTCGATGCAGAAACAAGTTTGACTTGATAAGCTTCCAAGATGACTGTTGAGAAGCTGCAAAACAGGAAGAAGTATATCATCCTTCAATGCATTCAAAATACAAGGATGGAGATAACATTATTGTCGCGACATCAATGTGGAGATCAAATACCTGTTGGCTGATTTAGATTAGACTTCAAGAATGCGCCACGAGCATCATTTTCATAGGAACCATCGGATATTTCCAGCTCTTCATTGATCTCTGCATTTGACTTCTCTTGCGGAATTGAGCAGTCAGCAAAGTCTTTGTCCTTGTTATCCTTGCAAGTCCTTTAGTAGGAAGAAAATATAAGAACAAAAAACCCTTCCAACTGCAGAATACAAGAAAAAATCTCACATCTTAGAAATTATGGTCCTATTTGATCCACATTCTTTCAAAATTCATTCTTTCAAAACTCATTTTCAACCACACATTCTTCAACAAAATAATATTTTCCATCACATCCAAAACTTTTCCTTATTTTTTAACTACATATTTTCCATCACATCACTATTCAAAATACATTCTTCCCTCGATAATGTGCATCAAACACCCCTTATAATTTTAACTAGTACGCCCCCACCAGGGCTCAACATTCAGGATTCCATCACACATAGTACTAAAGTGCTGCCATACTTATATATTCTCAACTGAATAGATCAATGATGATTTGATAATTAATGCTAGACAAATATATGATTTTAAAAGTGTGCACGAACTGTTCCAACAACAGTAAGTTTGCATCTCTCATCATTCACTTCTTGAAAACCTCCATAAGGAGTTTGAATAATGCATCTAACTCTTCATGATTCATTTTAAGAGGGCATGATTTTAAAAGTTCTGAAACATGAACTGTACCAATAATATACGCTTGCATCATTCGCACTTTTTGAAGACCTACCAGAAGAAGGTTGAATACTTCTTCCAAATCTTCATGATCTATTTTAAATCTAGCAAGGGATTTTATTTATAAAAGCATGTCTGTAAGACAAGGACAATCAGCCCTGTAGCATCAGAAATTTAAACAGGTTCCAAAAAGTACACGAACTAAAAGTAACACTTTCTGAAGGAAGAAATTCTCTGGAACAATTATAAAGACATTTTGATCTCAAATACAGACTATTTCACACTCTTCCCAAACTTCCAAAACCGAAAATTCTTGGCAAGTAAATATCTTTAAGAAATGTTACAACCAGTTTTAAGAGCAAATGCTTACCACAAATAATATTCTATAATTGAATTCACCAAAGACAACCACAGGTATACCTAAATCTCGACACACAATGTGAACCATTTTTGAGGATCTTCTTAAATATTACGATCGCATACTATTATCCACACGAAACTTCCAATATAACTTGCAAAAATGGTATCGATACTTTAAACAAGAGTAAAAAAGAAAACTTTACAAAGATGAGCCAGCTGGACCAGACAGATAAGATAGGCCTAGAGGCTTCTGCCTCAGCATCAATTGAGTCTTCGTAAACGTTAATTATGAAGGGTAATTACAGAAGGAAACTATCTCTTTAATAATCATAAAGAGGCTGCTGATTGAGGTGTTGAATAAGGGGATAACTTGGGCATTATACAATGGCAAGCTGCTTATATCACGTTAATATTTATTACATGATTGCACAGCTTAACCGCAACAAACATGATTGCTTACCATTTGCAGTTTGTTTCGTCAATTTGATCTGCAAGTGTAGCCGGGATGCGCCTCCATTTATCGCAATCATCACAAAGCACCCACGCATTTCTCAGTGGAACGTATTGATCCTCTGCCCCATCAGACACATTTTGCAAGTTGTTAAACTCTCTGGTTGAAGTTTTGTTCGAGCAACCAATCTCTCCAAGATGAGATGATGCTCGATTTTCTACAAAAATAGTTAAAATTTAGATTAGATAATGGGGCCAGAGCAAGATATCATATATCTAAAATTTAGGATTCATTTGGAGCATGTTTGGTTGTGCTTAAAGATAAGGCAAACACATTTTAAGTTATTCTTTATGCCAAACGTGATTTTCAATGTTACATTCTTCACTAATAAAAACTTACATTCCTAGAAAGGAAATTCATTCTAAAAAGTAAGTCTTTCTAGGAAAGTAACTTTATGCGCAGCAAAAAGTGCTCTTAGACTCGTTCTTTTATCCCATTTTTCATGACGAGAGAGGGAAGGAGCAATTTTCCGTACATACATATATACAAAGAAACTTGTAATAATACCTTCTGCCTGGTGGCTTTCCGCTTCAATGAGGGCACAGCTAGTGTCACCCTTTTCCTTAACCTTGTGCTTACCAACTGACTTGTTCTGGTTTCCCTTGGTTTTAGACGCATTATGTTTCTTGGATAAATCCAACATTCGGGACGTATGTTTGCTCTGTTCCTTTGCTCTAGAGCTTTTAGGCAATTTTTTAGGAAACAATGTCTCGGAGCTCTGTGACTCGAATGATTCGTGAGCAACAAGAAGCCCAGAAGAAGGATTCATTTCTACATTGTCTTCTGAACCTTTTTCAAAAATTGGAGGTTCTAGAACCGAGTTTATAACTACTGAATCAGGCGAAGTTCCTGAATCCGAACACCTATTATCAATGGATGCCACAAAATTAGCAACCTCCTCCTGGCAGTTAATTTCATGATGGTTATTGGGAACTCCTTCCTCCAGTGTATTTTCAATACTCTTAAATAATTCAGGAATACATTTCCCAATTGCATGAAAATTCTCGATGTCATTACCAATGGAACAACTTTGGATCGATTCTTTGCCAATTCTAACCTTTAAAGAGATGTGGCCAGTTGGGGTGCACCTTTTCCTCATTGATTTTTTCGAGAGTAGACCTACCTGTTTCCTACGAGTCTTCCCATTTCCTTGGGCACCTCTTCCTTTTCTTTGTTGCTTCTGATTGCCTAAATCTGGGCCAAGCCAAACTCGTTCTTCAGAGTCTTGCAATATATTAACAAGAGATCCCCAAACTGAGGACCGAGCTCGTTTGCAGAATAAACTTCTGCTTCTTCTTGAAATTTTCAAGGAACTCAAATCCAACGATAAGTTCTTTTTCACTGTTCTCGACACCTTTCTTGATCTTTTATAAGCCTCACCATTCTGATTTAACTTAGTCTTGCGCCCACTTCGCTTCTGAGCAGATGCATAAGCAATTAATGGATGATTGTTTTCAAGAGTATTGTCGTCTTTAACCACATCCTCACTTTCATTATCCCACTGTGTAGTTGTTGGCTCAGCAATGTGAACAGAGTCAGAAGATTCAAATTTAATAGTTTCCTTTCCTTCATCCACTCTCTCTCCAGATGGACCAGTGCCGCAATTAGGGTCAAAACCACTTGCTCTAATGGTTAGTGTTGCAACATCATCCCGTTGTTCATGATGCTCAGCAAAACTGATAGAATCAAAAGAAGGAAGAAGAAGATCAGCACCAGAAAGATCAGATGTCACCAAGCTCATAGGTGAGTTCTCTGCTTTCAAAAATAGTGGTTCAGGCAATTGTGAAGACACTGATAACTTTCCAATATCATGATTAAGATCAACGACAGATGATTCTTCTTTAAAATCACTGGCATCTTTGCCTTGTGATATCTCAGAAAACATAATTAATCCGTGCACCAGGATTTGTCAAAGAAGAGAGCAATGTTGGTAGCAGTAACCATCCAACCGAAAAAACTCTTTCCTACCAAAGGCAAAGTCTCTCGTATATCTGGTGATAATAAATAAAAAGAACATGGCTAAATAAAAAAAGACCAAGAGCATTAGAAAAGTAAAAATAATAAAATGCTGGAACGGTGAAAATATACTAGCACGAAGACTTGGGGCTTCAATGTCTTGAAGCCAAAATTGTTCAAATGGAATAGTTCTAAAAACTAGCTAATGCAGAACATGTGAAGAAAGGAAACAATTAGCTGACGAATGATTGATTATACACACCGACATCAAATGCTACCAACATTTATCACAGTTCATGCACAGATAATTTTATGTGTCATATAAATAATGTTGGAAAAGGCAGTGAAATGCTACCAAGTGTCAATGCTTAGATCACTTAATTTTCACTATGATACAAACTAATGACATTCCAATAAGACCAATCAAATTATACATTCCTTCGAAGTCTAAGTTTGCATTATCAAAATCCAGCAATTCATAGCATTTACTTGCAAAAAATCTAATATCAAAAAAAAAATTATTGACGGGATTTCGAGTATGCAAATTAGTGCAAGTAAAAAAAAGGCAAAAATGCATATACATATGTAATCATAGAAATAACGGCGGCCTAAGAAACCCTAATTTAAGAGGTGTAAAACGCCAATGCCGACACACACGTACACATATAATGCAAATACATCAAAAAACAGTAAAAAAAAGTTCATACCTGGCAACAAATTCAGAATAAAAACGCCTTGAAAATCAAGGGAGAACTATTTTATCAATCAAAAGAATACAGATTCACACAAATATGTATACATCCGTGCGTTCTATAGAGAGAGCGAGGGAGAGAGAGAGACACAGAGACAGAGAGAGCGGCTTTTGATGGCCGCAAAGAATATAGAGAGAGGAGTTTTCAGACCGAAAAACAACGGAATTTTCATCCCGCTGATGCACTCGCCCGAGAAAAGGTACAACTTTGATAGTATGGGGTACAAGTTGATGCTACGTGGGTCTTATAGCCTTTGAATGGTCAATGGTTTTGTTTTTAGTTTAGGATGAGATTGATGAATATTATGTAGGAAATAATATATTTTAAATAGTGATATAATAAAAAAATATGTGATTAAAAAGTAAGGAAAAATTATTAATGTGGTGAAAAATATTATTTTAATAAAAAAATGTGTGGTTAAAAATGAGTTTTGAAAGAATATATTTTGAAAAAATGTGTGTCAAATAGAGGCTAAATTTTTATTTTTAGGGCTTGTTTGAATTTTTATAAAAGAAAAAATGCATTCTTTAATAATATATTGATGAGAAATGTGTGGTTAAAAAATAAGAAAAAAAATTTGAATTTGTGAGTAATATTATTTTATTGAAAAATGTTTAATTGAAATAAGAACAAATACTATTCAAAAAATACATTTTAAAAAAAAGGGTCTCAAATAAGGGCTTAATATGGAAGCTTCTTCTTCTTTGGACATTTAGTCCCAGTTTGATGGCTATTATTTGGTCAAAATAATATTTTGAATAGTAATTTTTACAACATTAGTCAAACTTTAACGTACGTTGCACATTATTTTGAAATATTTTATTGATACTATAAAAATAATATTGTAAGATGTGAGAATATATAAAATAATTAGTACAAAATATTTATGTGGAATGAACTTTCGATTCAAATGAAATAAAAATCAGTTTGTGAAAACAATTTAAATAGTTGAGAAAATCAATTAGAATGGTCACTCCATTTACTATTTTGATATGAACTGAACGTTCAATAAATAATTAAATATCATTATTTCTTCATATTCGTTCAATATACATTGAATATATCAATTGAAATTATTTATTATGGATACGCATTATGTTCCCCCTATTTACCTTCTTTGTGTTACAACGTTCATGGAATAAATCAATGGGAAGAAAACTAATATTCATTTTTTTTAAAAAAAATTAATGAATTTAATTTATTATTCAATTAAGTGAAATGAATCTATCAAATGTACGTTGATTATCACTAAATAATTGACAAAATAATTTATGATAATATTATTTAAATGATTAAATAAATCGAATACATATTAAAAAACGAAAATGTAATGAATCTATCAAATATAATTAAATAAATTAAATACATATTAAAAAATGAAAGTAAGGTAGTGAATGTATTAAATGTACATTCACCATAACTAAATAGTTTACAAAATAACTAATTATAATATTGTCCAAATGGTTTAAATAATTAATAAATTAATTACATATTAAAAACGAAAAGTAAAGTATTATTGAAATATTAAATACATATTGAAAAACGAAAAAGTAAAGTATTATTAAAATAATTGAATTAGAGTATGATAGAATCGTCAAAAAAATAATTCTCACTTAATGTGATTTTTAATAATGAACTTTTAATTCGAATGAAATAAAATTCAGTTTGTGAAAATAATTTAAATAGTTGAGGAAGTCAATTAGAATAGTTTATCTATTTATTATTTTGATTTGAACTGAACATTCAACTAATACTATCATTTCTTCATATTTGCTCGATATGTATTGAATGTATCATTGGACGACAACTCTAAAATATTCATCATTTATTCCAAAAGAATTCTAATGAATTTAATTTACTATCCAATCTAGTTAAATGAATTTGTCAAATGCACATTGATTATAATTAAATAATTGACAAAATAATTCATAATAATATTGTTTATATGATTAAATAAATCAAATATATATTGAAAAACGAAAAGGTAATGAATCATTCAAATATGGCTAAATAAATTGAATACATATTAAAAAATGAAAAATAAGGTAATGAATGTATCAAATGTATTTTCATCATAACTAAATAGTTGACAAAATAATTAATGATAATATTGTTCAAATGGTTTAAATGATTAATAAATTAAATAGATATTGAAAAACGAAAAGTATGATATTATTGAAATAATTGAATTATAGTAAGGATAGAATAGTCTGAAAAAACATTATCACTCGATCTTTCATATATTATAGACGTGTGATTAAAAAGTATAGAAATTTTTTTAATTTACACGTATAATATTTTATTATATGAATGTGTAGTTGAAAATAAGTACATAAAAAAAAGTTTTCAAATAATGATTATCAAACTCAGGTTGTTGAATTTATTCTAATATGATTAGATTGAATATTTAATTGTTGAATTTATTCTAATATGATTTGAAATCTTTATGTTTTCTAATATGGAAGCTTCAAATTATACTTGTGCTCTATGTTAATGCATTAATTTGATTTATTCGACGTGAAATTGAAGATCAAATTCATTGAAGAAGTTGAAATGATTGGCTTCCCTAGCTCGTTTTTATTAAAAAGGAAAAAAGAAAATAATTTTTGTTGTATTGACATGATAATCAAATCTTCAGTCAACGAATATACCCTAAAGATTTCTGGATGAAAGGAGATGTCATGAAGTTCTGCATGGCCTACCTTTCTTATTCTCTTCATCATGGTGGATAAAGTTGGATCGAGCCCTCTTCTATGTTCAAGCAGTTTTTTAAGGAAATAGATCTATGCACGAGCTCTCATACAAAACAAAAATTGCCAAGACGAAGATCAATTAGCCAATCAAGGTGTCACAGGGACGAAGTCTGCTACAAATACTTAGCCAAATTTTCGCCTGTGATGGCACTGAGGTTTCACTCAGTCAGCCAATCCGAATCCCACAACCCACACGAATATAATGAAAGTAAATATGGAACACAGTGATTACGGGAAAAACCCAACTCGTATTATTACTCCACAATAATTACAAGACTCACTCTATATGCTGAAGGAACACAACACTCTCTGTGTCTCATCAGCCCGGTTGTGAACTATTTATAGACCAAAACGAGTGTGCAGTTAACATCCCTAACTGCAAAGGGATAAACCGACCCACCAAGGCCAGAACTGCCAGAAACTGCCCTCCATGACTATTCCCAGCAACTGCCCACACACTCCACTTGCATGGACAATGAAAACCGACCAGGACACATGTCACACATATGTCCATTCACAACTTCCGAGTTATGACATCCGAATTAGTGGACTCAGCTCACTGGACTGCAGCTGAATTCCACTGTTGCCTTGCTCCCGAGAACCAAAGTGTGCAGATCCAGCATGAGGGCAAGGCATGCCCATGCTACTGCACATGTCAGCCTTTAAGGGGCTAACAAACCTCCCCCACCAGAAGAGTCCGACGTCCTCGTCGGAATGGAGTCAAGATACTCCTTAATTTTATCTTCGAACTGCCATAGATCGACGTCCCTCTCGTAGGATGCATCAATCCCGCTTCCACCTTTCCACTGGACTAAGTAATCAGTCCGTCTGTTCTTTTTGCTTGCCCCCATTGTCCGGTGACCCAGAATTTTTGCCACCTCCTTATCATATTGCTTTCTAATCATAGGAGGAGCTCTCTTAGCCTGCAAACGTTCTTCCCCCACCGAGCTTTCATTATAAGGCTTCAAGTAACTTACGTGGAAAGTTGGATGGACCTTCAAACGATCAGGTAGCTTCAGTCGATATGCTACCCTTCCCACTCGCTTGATGACTTCGAATGGACCATCATATTTTTGAACAAGTCCACGATGCACTGTTTTGCTATTGATCTTCTTCCAGATTTGAGGAGTTAGTTTTAACAGCACCATGTCCCCGACCTGGAACTCCACATCTCTGCGATTTTGATCAGCATACTTTTTCATTCGACGGGCAGCCTTCGCAAGACTGTCCTTTGCCTGTTCCAACATCTCCTGTTTATCATCAGCAAACCGAAAAGCAGCTGGACACACACTGCGACCTCCATCTTTCACAATTTCAAGAGGTGTTTTCGGCATGTATCGCATGGTCAACTCGGCCGGACACATCCCTGTTGCAGATGATTGATGTAGATTATAGCAAAACTGAGCAGTATCCAATAAGGCAACCCAATTTTTCTGACTGGCTGTAACATAGTGTCTGAGGTATTCTTCCAGCAATGCATTTATCCTCTCCGTCTGACCATCTGTCTGCGGATGATTTGCTGTAGAAAACTTCAGTTCAGACCCCATCATGTTGAACAGCGTGGTCCAGAACTTGCCTGTAAAACGAGAATCCCGATCGCTCACAATGTCCTCGGGTATTCCGAAATACTTCACCACATTCTTGAAGATTAATCCTGCAGCAACATCTGCCGTGCACTCATGCGGAGCAGGGATGAAAACTGCATACTTCGAGAATCTGTCCACCACCACCAGAATGGACTTGAACCCGTCAATTTTTGGGAACCCAGAAATGAAATCCATGGAAATCGACTGCCAGGGCCGTTCTGGAACCGGCAAAGGCTGGAGCAAACCTGCTTGTTTCCTCCTTTCTGTTTTATCCTGCTGACACACCAGACAAGACTTCACATACGCCTCCACCTCGTCACCCATCTTCGGCCAGTAATACGATTTCGAGAGCAAGGCCAGCATCCTTTCAATGCCCGGATGACCTGCCCATTGTGGATCATGAGTCTCCCTCAGTAGTTCTTGCCTCAGTCCTCCTCCTGAAGGAACATAAAGCCTGCTGCCTTTGGCATAGATCAATCCATCCTCGACCCAATACCTTCGTACCACGCCATCTCTAATTTGTTGAGATAGCTTGGCATACGCAGCATCCTTCTCGGCCCACTGCTTGATCCTGTTAAGAAAGTCAGATTCGACCATCATCAAGGCCGAAACATATGCCTCCACGAATTTCCGACTGAGGGCATCAGCAACCTGATTCTGTTTGCCTGGTTTGTGCACCCACACAAAGTCGAACTCAGCCAGGAATTCCTGCCATCTTGCTTGCTTCGCCGACAACTTTTTCTGGGACTTGAAGTAAGTGTTGGCAACGTTATCCGTGAAAACAGTGAATTTTGTTCCCAACAAATAATGGCGCCACACTCCAAGACAGTGAACAACCGCAGTCATCTCTTTCTCGTGAGTTGAATAACGTTGTTCTGCCTCCTTCAGCTTCCTGCTTTCGTAAGCAATCGGGTGGCCCTCCTGTACCAGCACACCTCCAATAGCACGATCAGAGGCATCAGTGTGCACTTCAAACGGCTTCTCAAAGTCAGGCAACTGCAGCACCGGCTCAGTAGAAACCGCCTGTTTTAACTTCTCGAAAGACCGTTGGCACTCATCGGACCATTCCCATTTTCGATCCTTTTTCAGCAAGTCCGTCAAGAGGTTCACTTTCTTAGAATAGCCTTGTATGAACCGCCGATAGTAGTTGGCTAATCCAAGAAAGGAACGTAGTTCGGGCACCTTGGATGGACTCGGCCACTCCATGATAGCCTGCACTTTCTTCTCGTCCATCCTGATCTTGCCTTGACCGACCCAATGTCCCAAAAACATGACTTCAGATCGACAGAATTCGCACTTTTCTTTCTTCACATACAATTGATGTTCTCTAAGCCGTGAGAACACCTTCACCAAGTGAGCAACGTGATCATCCAATGATCGACTGTATACCACAATGTCATCTAGGTATACTACCACAAAATCATCCAGGAACTCATACAGCACATCATTCATCAGATTGCAAAAAGTAGCTGGTGCATTCGTCAGCCCGAAGGGCATAACCAGAAAATCAAAAGAACCATACCTCGTCACGCAGGCAGTCTTTGATTCATCCCCCTCGGCTATTCTTACTTGCCAATAGCCCGACCGCAAGTCCAGTTTGGTGAAGAAGGACGCCTTTGCTAACCGATCAAACAAGTCAGTAACGTTAGGCACCGGGTATTTGTTCTTCACCGTCACCTTATTCAGTGCACGATAATCCACACACATCCTCATGGAGCCGTCGTGCTTCTTCTGAAATAAAACTGGGGCACCGTATGGAGCTTTCGAAGGCTGAATGAATCCCGCATCAAGTAAATCATCAAGCTGCCTTCTTAACTCTGCCAACTCTGATGGAGCCATTCGATATGGGGCCTGTGCAGGAGCTTTTGCACCAGGTACGAGTTCAATTTTGTGATCAATGGCACGGCGGGGTGGAAGATCCCTTGGGAGTTCTGGAGGCATCACATCCACGAACTCTTCCAGGACACCAGCAACCTGATCAGGTACCTCCACGACCTGATCCTCCTTGATTTCCACCAAAGCAGCAACGAAAGTCACCGCTCCTTTCTTCAAACCGGCCTTCAATTGTTTAGCGGATTGCAGACCCTCCTGAACCTGCTTTCCTTTGTTCTTGTCCAAATATTTTGCTGGCACAAAGCAAGGGCTTCCCTCATCTGCAATATACAGTCCATTCAGATGCGGCACCACCGACGCCTTTGCTTTGATGAAGAACTCTATTCCAAGGATCAAGTCGAAATCATCCAAGGGAACGGTCATCAGATTACACCGTCCCTCCCATTCGCCCACTCGAAGGGTGATTTCAGTAGATCCCTTCACAGGCTGTGCTGCAGAATTCACAGCCTTGATTTTCGTAGCCACCTGTGTCAAGCTCAACCCGAATTTCTCAACTATTCTCGAGCTCACAAAGTTGTTAGTCGCACCTGTATCCAACATTGCCAAGACCTCCTTCCCATCAACAGTAACCTGAATGTACATCAAGCCCCGCTGTAGAGTAGTAATGGCATTGACCAGCTGCAATGGATTTACTCTGGATGGAACATCCTCCGAGCTGTCATCATCATCACATTCCAGCCTTAGTGCGTTCAATTTTTCCCTCTTCGGACAATCCTTTGCCCGATGCGGACCATTACAAATGAAGCATCCGCTGAAACCTTTCGATTTCAGTTGAGATTGGTCACACTCTTTCGATCTGGGAGCATCGAACCGTTTCTTCTTGTCTCCCTTCTTCCAATCCTTCGAGGTGCCAGCCTTTTTCTCACTGCCCTTCCTCTGAACAGAGGAATTGCTGCCCATTTTGTAATCGAGCAGACAATCTGCTGCAGCCATCGCTGAAGGAAGGTCCTTCACTCCTTGCCTCCGCAATTCTGCCTGTGCCCAACTTTGTAATCCCGACATAAAGTTAAAGAGCTTGTCCTCCTCGGACATATTCTGGATATCCAGCATGAGGCTACTGAATTCCTTCACATATTCCCGAACGCTGCTAGTCTGCCTTAGCTTCTTGAGAGCATCCCTTGCAACCCAGGCCGTGTTGCAAGGCAGGAACTGATCCTTCAACTCCTTCTGCAACGTTTCCCACGTAACGACCGGTAAACGGCCATTAGATTCGTCATCCTTCACCCGAGTCCGCCACCACAATTTTGCATCGCCAGAAAGATACATGGAAGTGATGTTCACCCGTTCATTCTCTGGAACACGAGCAGCCTTAAAGTACTGCTCCATATCCCACAGAAAGTTCTCCAACTCCTTGGCATTACGGGCACCATTGAACGGTTTCGGTTCAGGAACACGAATTTTTGAAGCACCTACTGCATCCCGCGCAGTAGCACTATTCAAAGCCAATTTCAGCAAGGAAATCTCACTCTCCAAGGCATCAAACCGAGCCTTGGTATTGTCCGCCAGATCCAACAGATCTTTCATAATGGAAGACTGTCTTTCATCAGCACCACTAGCATATTCCTCGAACTGTGCCCTCAATTCCGTGTGTACATCGTTGTGTGCGTGGAGTTGTGCAGCCAAAGGGACTGCATCGTCAGACATGGGAGCACCAACGAAATCCTCCAACGCAGAAACCCGATCTTTCAAATTTTGACTCGCAGCCATAATTGAAAACGAAACCCAGCGATTACAGCAACCGCGCTCTGATACCAATTGTCACAGGGACGAAGTCTGCTACAAATACTTAGCCAAATTTCCGCCTGTGATGGCACTGAGGTTTCACTCAGTCAGCCAATCCGAATCTCACAACCCACACGAATATAATTGAAGTAAATATGGAACACAGTGATTACGGAAAAACCCAACTCGTATTATTACTCTACAATAATTACAAGACTCACTATATGCTGAAGGAACACAACACTCTCTGTGTCTCATCAGCCCGATTATGAACTATTTATAGACCAAAACGAGTGTGCAGTTAACATCCCTAACTGCCAAAGGATAAACCGACCCACCATGGCCAGAACTGCCAGAAACTGCCCTCCATGACTTTTCCCAACAACTGCCCACACACTCCACTTGTATGGACAAGGAAAACCGACCAGGACATATGTCACACAAGTGCCCATTCATAACTTCCGAGTGATGACATCCGAATTTGTAGACTTAGCTCACTGGACTGCAGCTGAACTCCACAGTTGCCTTGCTCCCGAGAACCAAAGTGTGCAGATCCAGCATGAGGGCAAGACATGCCCATGCTACTGCACATGTCAGCCTTTAAGGGGCTAACACAAGGCTAGTACCTCTATTATGTGTAAATCATGCTATTTGTACAATTTTTATTGATAACATTGATTAACAATATCATACTTCACAGTATCAAGTTCATCTATTTACCAATTGTTAAAAACTGTTTTTTACATCAGATTCTTGAATTTTGACAATACATAATTGTCAACCGTATTTGTACAATTAGCTTTATTGATTATGCTTTTCTAGCAAATACCACTATTGTTTTGAATCTTTCAAATCATTCATGCACAAGATTCGAGCCCTTTTTAATCCTTCAAGACATAACAATTTACATTCACTTGCTATTGTTTTGAAGTTGGCCCTTCAACTACACCGCAATAACTAATACTTTAAATTCTCCACCTCTCCCAACATTCATGAGAAATCTGCAATTCATTCCTCACGGTTAGTTATTTTCAGTTTGATTATTATTATTATTATTATTATTTTGTTTGTTTATTGTCTTTGATATTCAATATTTTTTCCAATTTTGGCTTGGCATCACTGCTGACTTTATACTCGGTTCGAAAGATTTTGCTAATCTTCGAAATCGTAGGATGTATTGCTACTCTACATCTATTATTTGCACTATTTAATTTTATAGGGTTTTTTGCTATGTATTATTTAAAATATTAGACACATAAGATAAGTGCAAGTTTTATGGTTAAGTTTTTAGCGAGTCTTTCTGTGGGCCCATTCATTAGAGATGACAGCGGGACAGCCCGGCCCGCCAACCTGTCGAGGCGGGTTTTTTTCGCCCCATTCTAGACGGGGCGGATTTTTTTGCCATCACTATCTTTCATCCTCCACCTGGACCATTTAGATATTTTATGATTTTAAAATATGCAACTACATGATGGTTATAAATGACCTTATTATCCACTTGCAACTTGAAGTTTGTGAGAAAAATACTAAAGTATATCTCCTGACTACAAATTTTCATATCTTTGCATGGTGACACGTATATGCATCGTGACTTGAAATATTAAGCCAATGTTTTATTTTGAGTTTCCTTTACTTTTTTCAAAGAATATAAGAAATATGTCTTGGTTTTTAAATCCCTTATATGCAAAACAATCATTAGCGGGTAATATTTTACAATATGGTTTATCAAATGTTGTTCTTTATGAGACAGTTATGCCAACATTAGGAGGAGTAATTAAATAGTTGATTTTTTTTATTTGTTGCATAAACGGCAATGGCATCATAGCTATTATCCTCAAGGCAATGTGAACTAAAAGTTCAATGATAGTAAATCAATACTAATAGATCAATTATAAATGGTCCAAATTTAACTTGTGTTTTTTTCTAGTACAATAATGATGAACTAATTATTGGTTGGGAAAAAAAATGTACCTTTAATTCGAAATCTTGATTTTGTTATTAAAGACTTAATTTATTGACAGTGTTTAGTGTTTTTATTATTAGTGTGAATGCAATTATAACTATTAAAAATGTTGCCAAAATCGAACCGGACCAGTCGGTCCAATCAGAAAATCCTTGAACCGGCCAGCAAATTGGTTCAGTTATAGGCCAAAAAAGGGTCCAATCGCAAATCGATGGCCAACCACCGATTTCTCTAGTTTGATCGATTAATTGTTTAATTAAAGAAAGGGAAAATTACCAAAAACCAGTGTTAAGTTGTGAATTTTTAAAAATCAGGTATAAGGATTATCTATTCAAAAATCAGGTAGTTTATTTTATATATAAAACCATATATCTATCCAAACCCTACAATAATCCATTTCTCTCAACTCTCTC
>CAIGRB010132323.1:87202-107565 GCA_903798255.1 Fraxinus quadrangulata
CAACACTTATATTGAAGTGTAAATCTCTCTTTATACTAAATTTGTTTTATTTGTTAAGAGAGATCATTGGTTGAAAACTTTGTTACAACAATACAAACAATTTCATCATCTATCGTTTATCAAAGTTTACAACATCAACAATTGAGCTTTATCATTTGCTATTTATTAAAGTGTTCGCATCTTCTCTTCTTGTTCTCAACTTTGAATATATCATTCATTAAGAAGAGAATATTTCAATTGTAAAATTCATTTGAATTGTGGGTCGTGTTTGAAGTCCCTTAAAGATCAACATTGTATAGGAATTGGTGCGCCTTGTTGTAAGTCACCGTATGAGTCATATTGAGGTCCCGTAAAGCTCAATAGTGTGGGTCGTGTTGATGTTCCGAAAAGCTCAACATTGTAAAAGATCGGTACTCCTTGTTGTAAGTTACCATTATAGTAAAATTGACTTTGCTCGTGACGGAGAGCTTGGTAACGGGGACGTAGAACACTTTGTGTATCGAACCACATTAAATCGGTTTGTTATCTTTACATTATTGCACTTTACTTTAAATTGCTATTTATATTGTGCAATATCCATACTTGAATTAAGTTATCAAACTTGCATAGTTAATTCTAACATTATACTTGTGCTTATTATTTGAATTAATCTATATATTCTTTCTTACTTGAATTTAGATTAATTCTTCGAAAAGTTTCATAAACCAATTCACCCCCCCTCTTGGTTAATTATTCTTGGGCTAACAAATTGCTCTTTTGCGTATTGACCCCTCATGTAAGAATAAGAGGTCTCAAAAGTCAACTGTAAAAGCTTCCTCAAAAGCCACAATAACTTTGTCTCCGTAGGATAACTTTGCGACATATGCACTTTGTGAGGATCTATAATTCACAAGAGAAAAAGTTGGACCATTAGTGGGTATTATACTGGATATGTCGAAAAGGTCTAAAGGGTACAAATTTTACTATCTCACATCACTATGATTGTGGAATCAAGAAACGATAAGTTTCTTGAGAATAACTTGATAAGTGAAAGCGATCAAACCAAGTTCAAAGTTCATGAGCGTGATCATTCAGAATCTCATCCTTCCACCTCAAATGACATATTGGTCATAGTTCATAGCACTCCTCAAATACAAGCAAGTGCTGAACAACCAATCATTGAAATCCCACAAACTGCTAACAACATTTAAGTAGATAAGATAGTTCAGAAATTACTATAACCTCAACAAATAATTGAATCAAGACCTTCTCATGAAGATAATGATACAACATTAAGAAGATCTATTAGAACAAAAAGATTAGCAATTCCTAGTGAATATGAAGTGTACCTACAAGAACTGGACTACAGTATTGGAGCAAAAAATGATCCCGAGTCATTTTCACATGCCGTCGGTTACAAAAATTCAAAATTATGGTATAATGCCATGAACAAAGATATGAGTTCCATGAAGAGTAATGTGCTCTGGGATCTTTTGAGTCGTCTAGTGGTGCCAAAGCTATTGGTTTTAAATGGGGTTTTAAGGCAAAGAAAAACTCACTAGGTAACATTGAGATATACAAGTTGAGACTTGTTTCTACGGGATTCATTTAAAAGAAGGGAATCGATTATATGTAGACCTTCTTTCTAAAATCTAAGAAAGATTCCCTAGTATTATTTTGGCATTAGTATCCCAATTTAACACTGAGCTGCAACAAATGGGTGTGAAAACAATATTTCTCAATGGAGATTTAGATGAGGAGGATTATATGAAACAACCTAAATGATTTCCCTCTAATGATGGTGAGCACTTGGTCTGTAAGCTTAAAAATTCTATATACGGTCTAAAACAAGCGTCGTGTCAATAGTATTTTAAATTTCATGGAGTACTTTCTTCATTCGAATTTGTTGAAAATCCCATAGATCAATGTATAAACCAGAAGATCAGTTGGAGTAGGATTTGTTTTCTTGTTTTATACGTGGAGATATTTTGTGATATTTTGCTTGCAACCAATTATAAGGGTTTGTTTCACAAGTTGAAACAATTCATTTCTAAACATTTCGATAAGAAAGTTATGGTTGAGGCATCTTATGTCATGGCATTAAGATTCATATAGACAAATTACGAGGGGTCTGAGTCTATCTCAGGAAACCTACTTCAATAAAATTTTAGAGAGATTTCGAATAAATGATTGTTCATCAGGTGTAGCTCTCATTATGAAGTGTGATAGGTTCAATTTCAACCCATACTCGAAAAATGATCCAAAAAAGGAACAAATGAAGAACATTCCATATGCTTCTGCTATCGGAAGCCTAATGTATGCTCAGGTCTGCACGAGGCCTGACATTGCATTTGTTATAAAAATGTTATGACAATATCATAGTAATCCAATATGGACCACCGAAGAGCAGCACGGAAAGTAATGAGGTACCTTTAAGGAACCAAAAATTACATACTTATGTATAAACGGACGGATAATCTAGAAGTGATTGGATACTCGAATTCAAACTTTGTTGTCTGTGATGATTCACGCAAATCAACTTCAGGGTATTTTTCTATGATGGATGGTGAAGCTATATCATGGAGGAGTGCCAAACAAACCTTGACTGCTACTTCCACCATGGAAGCCTTGTTCGTCTCTTATTTCGAGGCTACTTCACATGGTGTATAGATCAAGAGTTTCATATCTAGGCTTAGAGTTATGAATTTTATTTCTAGGCTATTGAGAATTTATTGCAATGATTCAACATCTGTCTTTATAGCTAAGAATAACAAAAGTGATAGTTGAAGTAAATATATCGATATTAAGTATTTAGTCATAAGGGAACGTGTTAAAGAAAAAAAAATGGATATTGAGCACGTAAGCACTGAATTGATGATTGTCAATCCTTTGACTAAAGGCATGCCACCATTGAATTTCAAGAATCAAGTAGTGAAAATGAAACTTGGTTCTACTATGTAATGTGTATACAATTTTTGTATAAAACTCTTATTTATTGTGATGTTTTCTCATATTCATGCTCACCTTAATTTATTTGAAAAAAAATACATCTATGTAGGACCAATAATAAAACATAAGGTTTTTAGTATAGTTACCACATAAAGAATAATTTTTGAGGAATTAAATACATTGTAATACATGGAAGATAATACTTGTTATTATAGGGCTCATTGCCATGATTCATGTGCTTATTTCTTAAGAAGGGTAATGCTAGAATTAAGTTAAGATAGTAGGTTGTGTCGGGAATCTACTTAAACATGCGCAGCGAAAAATAAGCAATTTTCAATTCCCATACACGGATCTGCTTTGTATAATTTATATATTCTTTCTTACTTGAATTTAGATTAATTCTTCGAAAAAGTTTCATAAACCAATTCACCCCCCTCTTGGTTAGTTATTTTTGGGCTAACAAATTGCTCTTTTGCGTATTGACCCCTCATGTAAGAATAAGAGGTCTCAAAAGTCAACTGCAAAAGCTTCCTCAAAAGCCACAATAACTCTGTCTTTGTAGGATAACTTTGCGACATATGCACTTTGTGAGGATCTATAATTCACAAGAGAAAAGGTTAGCAATTCCTAGTGAATATGAACTGTACCTACAAGAACTTGACTACAGTATTGGAGCAAAAAGTGATCCCGAGTCATTTTCACAGGCCATGGGTTTCAAAAATTCAAAATTATGGTACAATGCCATAAACAAAGATATGAATTCCATGAAGAGTAATGTGGTCTGGGATCTTTTGAGTCGTCTAGTGGTGCCAAAGCTATTGGTTTTAAATGGGGTTTTAAGGCAAAGAAAAACTCACTAGGTAACATTGAGATATACAAGTTGAGACTTGTTGCTACGGGATTCATTTAAAAGAAGGGAATCGATTATATGTAGACCTTCTTTCTAAAATCTAAGAAAGATTCCCTAGTATTATTTTGGCATTAGTAGCCCAATTTAACACTGAGCTGCAACAAATGGGTGTGAAAACAATATTTCTCAATGGAGATTTAGATGAGGAGGATTATATGAAACAACCTAAATGATTTACCTCTAATGATGGTGATCACTTGGTCTGTAAGCTTAAAAAGTCTATATACGGTCTGAAACAAGCGTCGTGTCAATAGTATTTTAAATTTCATGGAGTACTTTCTTCATTCGAATTTGTTGAAAATCCCGTAGATCAATGTATATACCAAAAGATCAGTTGGAGTAGGATTTGTTTTCTTGTTTTATACGTGGAGATATTTTGCGATATTTTGCTTGCAACCAATTATAAGGGTTTGTTTCACAAGGTGAAACAATTCATTTCTAAACATTTCGATAAGAAAGTTATGGGTGAGGCATCTTATGTCATGGCATTAAAATTCATAGAGACAAATTACGAGGGGTCTGAGTCTATCTCAGGAAACCTACGTCAATAAAATTTTAGAGAGATTTCGAATAAATGATTGTTCATCAGGTGTAGCTCTCATTGTGAAGTGTGATAGGTTCAATTTCAACCCATACTCGAAAAATGATCTAGAAAATGAACAAATGAAGAACATTCTATATGCTTCTGCTATCGGAAGCCTAATGTATGCTCAGGTCTACACGATGCCTGATATTACATTTGTTATAAAAATGTTATGACAGTATCATAGTAATCCAATATGGACCACCGAAGAGCAGCACGGAAAGTAATGAGATACCTTTAAGGAACCAAAAATTACATACTTATGTATTAACAGACGGATAATCTAGAAGCGATTGAATACTCGGATTCAAATTTTGATGTCTGTGATGATTCACGCAAATCAACTTCAGGGTATTTTTCTATGATGGATGGTGAAGCTATATCATGGAGCAGTGCCAAACAAACCTTGACTGCTACTTCCACCATGGAAGCCTTGTTCGTCTCTTATTTTGAGGCTACTTCACATGGTGTATAGATCAAGAGTTTCATATCTAGGCTTAGAGTTATGAATTTTATTTCTAGGCCATTGGAAATTTATTGCAATGATTCAACAGCTGTCTTTATAGCTAAGAATAACAAAAGTGATAGTTGAAGTAAATGTATCGATATTAAGTATTTAGTCATAAGGAAACGTGTTAAAGAAAAAAAAGTGGAAGTAAATGTATCGATATTAAGTATTTAGTCATAAGGAAACGTGTTAAAGAAAAAAAAGTGGACATTGAGCACGTAAGCACTTAATTGATGATCGTCAATCATTTGACTAAAGGCATGCCACCATTGAATTTCAAGAATCAAGTAGTGAAAATGAAACTTGGTTCTACTATGTAATGTGTACAATTTTTGTATAAAACTCTTATTCATTGGGATGTTTTCTCATATTCATGCTCACCTTAATTTATTTGAAAAAAATACATCTATGTAGGACCAATAATAAAACATAAGGTTTTTAGTATAGTTACCACATAAAGAATAATTTTTGAGGAATTAAATACATTGTAATACATGGAAGGTAATACTCGTTATTATAGGGCTCATTGACATGATTCATGTGCTTATTTCTTAAGAAGGGTAATGTTGGAATTAAGTTAAGATAGTAGGTTGAACGTATGGACTAAGTGGGAGAATGTAAGATCCGTTTCTTCAACGAGCAATTGATGGTCCAACATTCACTCTTTAGTTTCAACATTCATAAAACTCTAATTCAGTATTAATGGAGTCATTGATTGGAAGGTAATTAAAACCATGGCTTGATGGGAGCTTGGCTACATAAAGGGGTTTGGTCCCTAAGTTCAAGCACGAAAAACACTACAAAAAATACAGATTATACACCATCAAATTTGGAGTGTTGGAGAGCTTTGAAGTACCTAACTTGAAGAACACAGAAGCTTGTGAAATATCATAGATGGTCGGAGGTATTAACTCGATCTATGGATTTTCGATTTTTTTTCAATCTAAGTAATTTCTACTTAATTGTTTTGGATCGATATCATTCTTACAAGCATGTCACAAACCTTATATGCACAAAACCTTGGTCTGCAATGTACTCATCTCAACACTCTAGAAGTTTACCCTTTTCTTTATTAGCACTCATAGTAGAGCTTTGTGGATGAGAAAAGGTCAAGGAAGATGGGTCCGCTATGCCATGTTTCAATAAATCCACCTGCAACCAGGTGATTATATTACATATTCTTAGTAGAGGTCCAAAAATGTTTTTCATCAAAATCCTTCTCATAGCACAAACAGAAAATTGTAGCCTTTGGATTAGGTAACCAAAATCTCAAAACTGATTAATGGATACACTATCTATCATACACACCTTTTCACTAAATACGTTGTATAATTCCTATTTCCATAAAGAAAATTCCACAATCTATTTTCTAATTAATTTATATCACTTAGAAACTGAATAATATAGATGACAATCATTGATACGACATTGAATAATTAAACATAGAATAAAAATTATTCAACAAATTAAGCGTCTGTCTATGAGACATTTATCAAGATTTTAAGCCATTTTTATGGGGTTGGAAAGATCAGTTTGTCCCATTTGTACACTACTTACCAATTAAACATGAATCAAGTTACCAGAAATGTCATTTCTAAAGAAAAATAAATTTTATGTTAAAGGGGCACATTAATAATTTTAATCTATTCAGTCAACAATTGCACACCCATGCATTGTCAAACACTATATAATGGCATGGATTTTGCTAAAAAATTGATACAAAATGGCTCTCGACGGGCTCTAACTAATTTTGCTCACTTAAAAGAGATTTTGAATTTCATTTATGATTATAAAAGAGACCTGGCTCCATTTCTCGAAGAGCTTGGGCTTCCCTTTGCTGGAGATGGAGAGAGGTTGGGGTTTTTGTTGGTCCTTTCTGGTAGATGGTTCGTCGTGCATTTGCTTCTTTCGGTTCTCTATTGCGGCCTCTGCTGCTTTTGTACCCATTGAATTTTGCCATCACGGCAATTGATTTCTTTTAGGGTTGGAATGAACTAGGAGGCATAAAGGGAGGGGTGTGTGCGCGATTACACAGTTTGCTGACTTACTCTCCATGTTGGCATTTCATTTAAATAATCGACGGAGTTGAAATTTTTTTCATACTTTTAAATTACACATTTTTTTAAAAATCAATATTTTAAACAACATTTACCAAATAATAATATTAAATAGGGCTTAACTCCAATTTTGAGTGAAGAAAAAAAAAATTTATTCGTCACTTCAGTTTCATCGAAAAGCCCTTTTTTACAATCAATTTGTTTCCCCAAAACCTAGGGGTTCTCATTTATAAAAATTCCCTCCTCTCTTCCTCCTCTCCCTTAAAAATCTAAACTCCAATTTTCAATCAATTATTATATACATAAATTCTCCCATCACCGCACTCTAATTCCATGGCAGAAGGCGGTGGCGGTGGCGGTGACGGTAACGGTGGGGGTGGCGGAGGACCAGAATCGGGTCACGGGTCAAAACCCAAGGCCATTTACGAATCATTCGGCGGCCGACTACGGTTTACAGTGGGGCTGAAACCAGGCGAAACCACAATTGTATCGTGGAAAAAGCTTCTCAAAGATGCCGCTGCCGGTAAGATCAAAGGGAGTGGTCCATTACCCGGTCCGGCCTCGGAGGTCCATAACACTGTTCCTGCTCCTGTACCTGCGCCTCCATCGGGGGCTCCAACTTTAAAGCAATCTGGCGAAAATGGAACTAAGGATTCACAAGCACAGCCCGGCTCCAATCGTCTGAGTAACGTGATTGAAAGAATTGAGCGCATGTATGCGGTATGTGCTGTATGGATGTTATTTTTAATTTTAATTTTGATTTTTTAGTGTGTATTAGCGTGTATTCTTCAAAGGATTAATGTGACATAAATTGTTATTGTAAAGAACATTTAATGTTGGGCAATCTGTTTTAAAATCTTATTCGTTAGTTATATGTAAAGTTCCAATTTTAAAGCATGTTTCAATCTCGATCATGTTACTGCAGATTAACTGGGTTATTTTTGTCTATGTTATTTTTTCATGGAATTCTAGGGTGATGGAAGTAGTGACGAGGAAGATGTTGTTCTAGATGATGTGCCTGATGACGATGAATATGATACAGAGGATTCCTTTATAGATGATACTGAGCTGGTGGGTAATTTGATCAGTTAGCTTTACTTGACATTTTTATTTGTTCTTTTTAAACTGGTCGTATTTGTTAATCTATTTGTTTTGTAAATTTTTAATAAGTCTTTTAAAAGATAAGTTAATAAAAATCTTTACTTTTTGTGCAGGATGACTATTTCCAGGTTGATAACTCAGCAATAAAACATGATGGTTTTTTTGTTAATCGTGGGAAGTTGGAGCGCATGTGAGTTTTTGAGACACTTTTTGATGCAAAACTTAATACATTGAATCATGCTAAGTTGTTATTTAAAATAAAGTTTTCTATGCCCTTACATTTCTAAATTTATCTGACCAGATGTTTTTAAGTAGAAAATCTAGTCCATAAATGCAATATGATAATCGAGAACCTAAATATGCAACTGGTCTTGACATATTTGTAATTCTTTTGGTCTTTGCAATAGGAATTTGGAAAAATGAGAAATTAATCTAAATATCTTGTTTTGTATTCCGAAATTCAGACTCAAGTCAATCACAAATAAATAGAATGCTTATTGTTTGCATAGATGTAGTTTATGGACATTGATGTTGGCTTCTATTTTAGGATTTTCAGATCTGCGCTCTTGTCCACATCAAATTTAATAGGAGAAAATGGAAGACTGCACAAAGTTATACAAGGCTGATAAGAGCAAGCTTTTTGACACACACACACACAAAAAAACACACCATTAAGAGTGTTTTACGAAATCATTGCATGCATAAACAACGTGGTTAGTGATTTCTGTTTTTAGAAAAGTAGCTCAGTTTCCTTTATGGAGTTGTGGCTAGAAGCCTTGAATTTATCGTCAAGCATATGCTGCTCTAGCTCTAGCTCTAGCTACACGATTTCATGATTTTGTGCCATGCACTTAATTATCTTTTTTGGGTTTCTCATGGATTTTATGTGTCCGAAATCCATTCAAATAACTATCTATTTATTTTTCAACAACAATTTGTTCCTTTTCGGGTTTCCACGTACCAAGAGAATGCATTATCACTGATTGTTGATCTGTTGAGCTCAAGGCTCTATATTTTGGCCTTTCAAATTATTTACCTTTATTTTTCTAGCAGTGAACCTACATCATTGCCAAACCAGCAACCGAAGAAGAGAAGACGGAAAGACCTGGCAAAGGATCCTGGTGACAATGGAGATGGACCTAATCCTAGGGAACATGTGAAGATAGGGAGTAAGGGTAAAAAAGCATCATCAACGATGGAAAGGAACTCAACTAGTGAGTCGCACAAAGTGCCGGTACCAATTGTTCGAAGTGAAGATGTGCAATTTCAGGCTCTGACAAATGCTGCTGAAGTTTCAATAAAGAAGAAAACTGCAGATACTAAAACTGCATCTGGTGCTTCAGAACTGTCAAATGGTGATGGTATCAGGCAGGAAAAGGACATTGATCAGCAGAGGACTGGAGTTGTCTCATCAAAGAACCATGGTAACAAATCAAAAGAGGGTTATGAATCTCTAGATACATCAACTCAGATGTCAAATGACAAAAGTTTATATTCTAGCAAAACTCCATCTGGAATGCCAGTAAACAGCAGTGATGAGGTAAGTCAATTCATTCAAAGGAAAGAAAAAGGTGGAGTTCTTGAAAAACATGACCTGAACGTTCCTTCAAGTGGGAGTTCCTTGCAAACAGTGGTGAGTAGTTATTGTTCTTGCTGTATTGTAGCAATGTTTTCTCTGGAACAAAATCAAGTAATTTTGACTTTTCTGCATTCTTACACTGTCTGGGACTTTATTTATGATCCATAATATAAATCAAAGCATTTATTGAGATTCATAATTTATGATAATCTTGTGCATGTTGTCAGTGGTAGACTTACTTCCATCTTTATTGCCTTGCATTATCTTGAATATTACTGCAGATTCCTTGTTACGCAGAAAGTATGAAGTTTTGAACATTTTTCTGTAGATGCCTATTTTGTTTCTTTCTCAATTCACTAATCTACTAATTAATAAGGCCCTGCTATGTCGTGTTCTGTAGAAGGCTCCAGTCCTGCAGAGGAAGGAAGGATCTACTGTTAGACCGAAAAGCACAATTCTAGACAAGGCCATCAGGGAGTTAGAGAAGACAGTTGCTGAATGTATTTGACTATTTCTCTTACCAGTATAATTTTCATTCTTGATATAATGTGAGTTTCATAGTAATTAATTACCCTTTTTTTTGGTTTTAAATATATCAGCGAGACCACCATCTTCGGAAGTTCAGGATGCTGATAATCCATCTCAGGCAGTAAAGAGGAGATTAACACCTGAAATAAAACAGAAGCTGGCTAAAGTTGCTAGATTAGCGGTACCAGAGAGCGATTAATAGTCTTATTTGCTCATCTTTGTCTTTATGTTTAATAAATCGGTTTGTGCCTATATATTTATGCTATACTTCTAGAGAAGTTAAATGTGTTCTGGGCTGGCTGCAGCAGGCAAGCCATGGAAAAATATCAAAGGATGTGACTAACCGTTTAATGAGCATTGTTGGACACTTGATGCAACTTAGGACATTAAAGGTACTTTTTTCTTTTAGACGAAGAACCATCATATGAACAATTACTGTGTTTTGTTTTGCCTGCTCACTCTGCTGCCCATGCATTCCTCTCTTGGGTCTCTGCTTGTATGTGTATGATGTATGTCTTCATATGTCTATTTGTGGGAAAATTTTTGCTCCTAGTAATATTCAGTTCATATTTGGCAAGAGAAGAAACCAGTTTTAATGGTTTACTGCAGTGTGGCTGATGCACGGTCTAATTTGGTAAAGCCATACTGGGGGAAAACTTTGTCCATGAATGTTTAAATTTTCCCTGGAACATGGCCACTAAAAAAACATTCTGGGAGCTGTTCTGAAAATTTTCGAACTTATCAATTTTATGCATTGAAACCATTAAAGTGTAGTGATAGCTGACGTCGCTTTATTTTCTTGATAAATTTCTCATCTCTCTCTTGAAGTCAACAAGTCAGACATCAGATTAGTCATCTTGCTGTCTTTCTCAAAAGAAGTCAAATGGCATCCATGGTAAATCTTGGTTAAAAAAAAAAGCATTTTTACAGCATATTGCTTGTCCAACTGGGTCTCAACTGGCCCAATACTTGAAGCTTTAAAATTATGTCCTTAAAAATATTTTTGATTCATGATCCATATGTATGCATTTATTTGTATATGTCAAAATCAAGTTCCATACATTATCTGATATCAGTCTGGGCTTGAGTCAGGCCTGTTAAATAGGGATTCGATCATACCGAACAGCCGGTCCATTCTAAATCATGCTGGTCTGGTCCAGTTGGACACAAACCAGTACACTTTTGATATTGTAAATTTAGGGTGCCATACAATGTTCCGTATAGACAAAGTTTTGGCTTGACCTTGGAGTTGCTAATCTTCAATTTTATTGAATTAGGATAATACTGAAAGTAAGCACAAAATATGAACTATGAAATTTAAAAAGGATGGGAATAAAGCATCAAGTTTCCATGGAAGGAAAATGTTATATAGACTTTTGGTAAGAAATTGACATATCATTAGTGCGTTGTTTCAGTTTGACGGCGGCCAATTCTAGTTAACAGTTTCTCAATTAAAGTAATTCATAAAGCCAAAACTTTCCTGGAGTCATAATCAAGGCTTGTGACATGATTGGAATGTGATCTTGTACCTTTTTGGAGTTTACAGATATTGTTCATTTATGGGATCTAAATAATGTACTTCTGTCAATCCTGTTTTCCTTAAGTTTGCAAGATCCCAGCGTATGGTAGTAGAAATACTAACTTAGATAAGAGGACTCTAATAAATCTCTTTGGCCTTGGCATCATTACTAGAAAAATAAAGGAAAAAAAGAAGAATGCTAATAATTTATTAAAAGATCAAGGTGTTTGTTCTGACTTTAGGGTATGTTTGACTTCGGAGACCCTTTTAAGAAATTTGAATAAACTATGTACTTTTTCACTCACTATTTTGCCAACTGAAATTATGTCATCTTTCCTGTGATCAATCTACTCCTAAGAAGCATGGACGCGACACGACACAACATGACACCGTCGACACGTGATTTTTCAGAAAGTAGGACACAGACGTGGGGACATTGCTATTAAATTCTTTAAAATTATTCGTTTATATGATAAATATTTTTTTTCCAATAAAGTCAATACTTTTTCATCTTTTGTTTTGTGATGAAATTTTTGAATTAGACGATAGGCTATTTCATATAAAGATAATTCTGATTTAATTAGTTATTACTATTGTCCGAGAAAGAAAAATGCGAATATCGCATATTAAACAAATATGATATGAACTTCTTAAAACGTACCTCACATTATTTTAGGTTTTTTTTTTTTATGATATGAACTTCATAAAACGTACCTCACATTATTTTTAAAAAAAAAAACCCAAATGGCTTAACAAATTATTATTTTTCCTAATCTTACTGCCTAAAATTTACAAACTTGGTTGTCTGTATCCTTGATGCGTCAAGGACGTGTTTCTCGTGTATTTGGTGCCTATTTGAGCTCCATTTTATTGTAAGAATGTATTTTGGAATAGTAGAGTGATGGAGAATGTGTGATCAGAAAAAAAGAAAAAATTTGATTTTGCGTCTAATAATATTTTATTGAAGAATGTGTAGTTGAAAAGAAGAAAAAGAGAACAATATATTTTGAAAATAATGGGGATCAAACAAGGGCAAGATTGAGAAATCACATGAATAGTATAGAACTCATCACATGGCTTGTTGGAACGTTCTTGAGGTGTGTCCGAGGGGTGGCCCTAAAGTGTTGGAAGTTTAATAAGTATATAAAGAGAAGGACACACCACCCGCATGGTGTGGGATGCATGTTCTGAACACGCCACCCCAGTAAGAGTGTCCGAACTTCATTGATCTTCCGTAAATCCACATTTTTGCGTTCTATTGTGGGAATGCAGGCTATATTATCCCCATTCCACCTAAAACTTTAGGAATTTATTGAGAGTTGGAATAGATTCGTAGATAGTAAATTGAAAATTTTATATAGGGTATTTTCCTAATCTTGTATTCATAGGGTTAAAACCAAAAAGTACATATCTTATTTGAAAAGTATTTTAATGATATTTTTGGTGTTATTAGCTTGGATTACGTATAGAATATAGAAGTAGGTCAATAAGCAATGACATGGAATGGAATTGGACATAGTGGTGGAAATTAGACTTCTTAGACAAACAAGCTAAAATAAGAGCCTGTAAAACACATATAGGACTGGGGAAACCAACCTGTTTGTGTTAGGTAGATGTTATTAAACTCGGCCAAATACTTTATTAAATGGATAGAGAAACCAAATAGCTAGCTATAAGGACTGTTTCGATATTATTATTCTGTTCCTTTGAGTTCCATGTTTGTGGTGCACCATAGACTTGGAAGAATCTACTATTTTGACATTTGTTTCATACGTGAATAAGATACCCACTATGGAGTAAATTAAAACTTACGAGTCGTGCACCAAAGTTACCAATAGGAGTTTACAATTATTACCCACACCATTATTACCAAAAAGTTAACCTTGGAATTGTCACATGGTGTCATAGCATAAAACTTCGACCATCATTTTTTTTCGTTTCCCCCTAAATGTTTGACGCATATACTTTTTAACCAGCTTAGGGAAAATCACACCTTGTACACTAGCAACGCTATTCAACGTGACTGAAGCATTGAAATTTGTTATTCATCTTGTTAGTAGGCATCTTACATTAAATAATTTGATGCCATTCCCAAATGCTCACTCCCACAAAAGAATGACGTCACAACAGTATATTATGATAGTTTAATATCCATATTTCTAAACGGAAGGTGGTCTTTTCATTTTTCTTTTTGGTTGGGAACTCTGGTAACCCGCCGCCGCATATGTAGAAATAGAGGGAGCGGAGAAGGAAGAACACCCGTTTGACTTTGGCACATGAGGTGGTGGGTTTGGCTTGGTAACATAATGGAACACACAATACCTATCTTATTTGAAAAGTATTTTAACAATATTTCGGGTTATATTAGCTTGAATTGGTCACCAGCTCGAGTCCTCTCAGGGTCACTGATGTGAGTACCCGACAGTAAACTTCAGGGTTTTGTGGGATTAGTCGAAGCGCGCGCAAGCTAGCCCGGACATTCACGGTTATCAAACAAAAAATATTAGCTTGAATTACATATAGCATATAGAAGCATGTCACTAAGCAATGACATAGAATGGACATGAACATAGTAGTGGAAAATTAGGCTTCTTGGACAAACAAGTTACAAGACCCTGGAAAACACACACATGTATGGGGGGAAGGACCTATTTGTGTTTGATAGATGTTATTAAAGTCGGCCAAACCCTTGATTTATTAGAGATTTTTTAAAACTCATTTTCAACTATACATTCTCTCAATAAAATAATTTTCTAGTGGACCCATAAGTTTTCCCTACTTAGTCACATTTTCCAAAAAAAAATTCTATTCTCAAAAAATCTATACCAAATAGGCTCTAAATAGATAGAGAAACCAAATATTAGATAGAAGGATCATTTCAATATTAGCTAAGAAAATGGTTATCGGTATTTATTGCCTATTGCTTCGAGTCCCATGTTTGTCTATATTTGTTTCCTATGTGAATAAGATACCCACTATATGGAGTAACTAAAAACTTAATTATGAGTCCTGCACCTAAGTTATTAAAAGGAGTTACAATTATTATCCAGAAAGTTACCCATAGAATCGTCACGTGGTGTCATAACATAACACTTTGACCATCATTTATTCCGTTTCCCCCTAAAATTTATTAAGCACATACTTCTTAAGCAGGTTAGGGAAAATCACACTTGATTGTACACTAGCAATGCTATTTAACGCCACCGAAGCATTGGTAGGCATCTTATGTTAAATAGGGAGATTCACATTCCTAAATGCTCAATAGAAAGATGCAACAACTGTATATGGCGATACTTTAGTATCCATTTTTCTAAATGGAAGGTGCTTTTTCCTCTATTTGGTTGGGGGTGGGTGGAGGGATGGGGTGAAATTTGATTATAGAGGAATTTATCTTTGACCATTTTAGGTGTTTTGTAATTGTAATGCTGATTAATCTAGTGTGCTCTTTTTGCTACAGAGAAATCTAAAAATCATGGCTACAATGGGAATGTCAGCTAAGCAAGAGAAAGATGATCGATTGCATCACATAAAACAAGAAGTTGCAGAGATGGTTAAGGTGCGACTTCCACTGGTGAAACCCAAGGTACAATTTTTCTAGGGTATCGTGTACCCAAAACCTTTTTAAATGTTTTTACATGATCTTATATAATTTGGGCTAGCTATAGGGAAAACAACTCTTAGTTTGGAGAAGCAATTTGCTTAATAGTAAATCCATGTTTTTGAAATGATTGTTTCACCATGACACGCTTTGGAAGCTTGTTGGCCTTGTACACAATCGACCATTGCTTTTGGTTCTATTTTAATATCTAATGTCAGATATTTTATCCAGTTACCTCAGCAACAAACTGCATCTTCAGATGATTTTCAAGAAACTGGTCCAGAAGAGAAAGAGTCCTTGAAAAGAAAATATCGCATTGATAATGCACTGGAAGATAAAATTTGTGACCTATATGACCTCCATGTTGAAGTAATAGATCAAGCTTCCCTTGTTATAGTCAAGTTCCTCTTAATGGAATTTAAACTAGAATATCTAACTTGATCTTTCTTTTACGTTCAGAGGTTCGAAGAAGATCCGGGTCCACAAGTCAGGAGGTTGTATGAAGAGGTAGTTGGCATGTGATTGATCTAGTTATTTTGATTAAATAGGTCTATTTTAATCAAACTTTAGCATTAATTGTGGCTTTTTTCGCAGAATATCCTTTGTGTTTAGTTAATGAAACTCCCCACATTACGTGAGAAGAGATGCATTATATGTACACACGAGAATTTAAGATTTCTATCGTTGCAATTTTCTGTATGTTCGTTCATTTAAATAACGTCTTAATTACGAGTAATTGATGTGCATGAACCAACACTTGTGTTTGGCTCACGTGTGGAGATTCCTGGTGTAGTGTTGGTGAGGAAGCTACTCACTCCCTCCTACATTTTTCTGTGTCAAAACAAGTGAGGAAAATGAAGTCTCACTTCTCAATAACGGATTTTTGAATTACTTTTGAATCTTTGCTAGATCAATTATCTATTAGATTGTCCAGGCTTTGGCTTATATCCTTCAATTGTTTGGTGATCTAATAGCTGCTGTGACCCCCAAATATCGTTGTTTCCACTCGTAATGACTATTTTTCTAATCTTTGTCCTTTTCATATGCAGCTTGCAGCATTGTGGCCTAGTGGCATGGATACCCTTGGCATTAAACGTGCTATATGTAGAGCAAAAGATAGGAGGAAGGCGTTAAGCAGCCAACAAAAGGTATGGATATCATCTTTATTACCTTTCTGTGTATTTCTAAATTTTTGCATTATCAAGCTTTATTAAATTTGAAAGCTTTTCCTTCTTCCATATCTATTTAGGGCCATAATTGTGTGCATGCATATGTTTGAGATGCCTATATTTATATCGTATATGAGGGCCTACCCCTTTTAATAATGAAATTCATATATCCATAGAAAAAAATATTGATACCATGGTTTGACAGTCAGTAGCGTACTTCAATATCTTTGTGATAAGAAATATCTTTTTGCTTTATCGTCTCTCCGTCGAGTGTTTGGTGGGGCTGGGGCAACTGTATGGCTTTTTTTTTAATACCTTTGATGCATTATTATATCTACTAGCAAATTATTTTATCTCATTTGTTGAGGTTGTGCTTAAAATCCTGTTCGAGAATGGGGTTCATGAATAGCTGTTATTGAAAAACATGCTGCTTAGATACATCAAATGCCATTACATTGATGTTAGCATTAGATTATCTTTTATAACATTTCCCCTTATACTTTATTTTTTTTATTGGTTTTGATGTTAAAACTATAAGCAAATATGTAAACTTGTATAATCAACTTTCATAGAAAGCACTAAATATAACAGAAAGTGGTTATCCTTCATTAAATGATATCATCGTTCTTGGTTTTTTGTTAATGAAACTTACACGTCATGTCAGCCTAGGAATAATGAAGATAGGGGCAACAATTGATCCAGGAAAATATTACTTTTACAAACGAGGTTTGTGAATCTAATTTTTACACGAGCAGAAATAATTCACCTTCATAAATGGGAATTCAATTATAAGGCTTGAATTCTTAGGAACAAAGGTAAATGCATGCCATCCTGGACAGTTGGGCACGACATTAAGAATTTTGACTTGAAATACAGGGAAGAAAGTAGTGAAAGTTCCATTTCTAATAAATATTGGATCTGTTTTGCGTAATTACCTGACTTTAGTAACATTTTTGAATTATGGATTGTCCAATGTTATTGAATACTCCCTACCAAACACGCTGTAATAGTTTATGCTTGATCTTTGGAAAATAATGCTTAGGGTCAAGAGAAAATGAAAAAGAAGAAGCTGGCACCAAAGGTGGACGAGCCTGTTCGAGGAGAAGCTAGTAACATTGCTCTGCCATCTCATGTGCAAGAAATATTGGTGCCAAATTCTCGTGATTACAGTTCAAGTTCGATCAGCAAATCAGTCCCCAGTGCTGCAGTAGCTAATGCTCAAGTTCACATTCCTGCTACCTTTGCAAATGGTCCTAACGTGGACAAGCCGAAACAGGAAAAAGCGAAGGGACACTCCAGCAATCCCGTTGATGTGGGGGCAACCGACATATTATCAAAAAAGAAACTTAAGAGGAAACAAGAAACATCATTCGTCGAAGGATTCCACCCTGAAAAGTCTACTTCTGCACTGGTGGAGGAACGTCACAAACACCATAAACAAGTGGCTACCACTATTCCTGTCAAGTCAAACATACAGCCTGCAGCTCCTCCAAGTGTGCAGCCAAGCTGATATCATGGCTCGATTTGGGTATTCCATTCGTAAGTTAGTATATATTAGCAAACTCTTAGTATCGATTCCTGTTTTTTAGTAGCTTCACTCATTGTGATGAATAGCTTGTCTAATGGTTTAGCAAATAGTATCAATTGGTCATATGATTCACAATGGATGAATGTTTATTCCAGAGTAGTGAAGGAGCTTTTAATGTACTACATTTGAATGTTCTTATTTCTAATTGAGTTATGATTATTGATTAGCTTGATAAGCAGTTTTAACTTCATTTTGTTTAAGTTGGTCAGTGTTCATTTTATTACAGTTCGGTCGCTCCGTTCGTGTCTAAGTTTGTTTAAGTTGGTGGGTGTTCATTATATTACAGTTCTATAACCCTGTAGAAGTAGCAAAATTCAAGTCAATTTCACGAGTGATCAAATCGCAATGTATCTAACATTCAGTAATCAACTTGTAAGAAAGGGTAATTATCACATGACAGTCTTATCTTTTACCGTAATTATAGAAAACATCATTACCTTTCATTTTTTGATATTTTGTCATTAGTCATTTAATTGATTGTGTTCTAGTATGGGTGTGAGTTCAATATTTGCTAATCACACACACACATACACAATAAGTCGAGCATCAGATAAGAATTTTTTTTTTTTTTTTATGTTGTTTGAATCTTTCTAAAGTGTTGTTTAAATTCAAACCTGAGGCATATGGTAAGCCGTTTAACGTTGAATTTGTTATTGGAGATTTGTTTAGGTTAGTGATATGGTCTATTCTTAAGTTTTATTGTGTTTTGTTTTGTTCGAAGATGAACAAAGGTTTTAGCATGAGAGTATTTGATAAGTGCATTTTTGTGCACTTATTCGGGCCATATTACTAAGCTTTTGTGTCGTTTTAGTATTGAATTTTACTTAACTTGGATAAATTTTATCTTATTTCAGTTTTGGGCTTGTTTCTAAGCAATTAAAAAAGAAAGAAGGCTCAATTGGCCAACAGATTGAAGTTTGGGGACTAATATGCATTTGAGTAAAAGTTGAAGCACTAAAATTGAAGTAATTTGATGCGCATGACCAGATGAAATGACTGAAAAGAAAATTTGTAAAATTTTTATAAATGGGTAGTTGTACAATTATATTGGTGGGGCGACCGCCTAACTCTAAAACACAATAACAAGGGCCGTTTGTTATGCCTGGGCGGCCGCTCCCATTTTCTATTGGGGGCTGCCCAGGCTAAGTCGGGAAAAAAATTCTGGTTTCCTTATATGAGTCCAACTCATATGGAAACAAATCTTGGTACGTCATTTAAAGACCTAGGGTCATCCAGAAGTAATCATAACGCATTACAACACATTCGAAGAGATTTTGGGAGCATAGAAGGAGACAATAAACATGAAAGTCGATTCCAAGACTCGAAGATTCAATTCAAGTTTTATTTAGTTGATGTCGATTCTTCAATATTTATTTTATTTTCTTTTTCATGATATGTTAGGCTATTTATTTGTGCTAGAAGAACGACGATCCATATAATATGAACTTTTAATCTTTAGTTTTGCATACTTGACATTGAAAACATATTTTTGGATATTAAATTATTTATATGATTTTATTTTCTCCACAATTATTGTACACGGTAATTGTGTAAATATGGTGGCCTATTTTATGCATTCGAAAGAAGAAAAATACGTTCGATATATATAATTGTCATATGGTCCGATAGAAGATAGAAATATATCGCCATACTCTATATGTTTACATCCGTCATAAAAATATAGTCGGGTTATATATGAGAGTATGTTTAACATTATTTGAGAGAGATTGTTAAATAAAATAGGAACATAGATTCGTTAAAATTCAACCGTGTTGTCAAAGTGTAGAATTAAGATTAAAAATAATTATTGCATGGGAATTCGGGATTCTTGTACGTTTGTCATCTATTAAATACATTAATTTGTATTTAATTTAATGAATTTACTCATAATTGCATAAGTAGATTAATTTATTCATAATTTTGTCATAAACAACAGTTGCCAATTTCCTACAACAAAAAGTAAAGCCAACAAAAGGGAGGAATGCACTAGGGCAAACCTGGTTTTTAGCTTTGATGGAAGCAAAATGACTAATGACAAAAAATAAGAGTAAAAATGTCAAAAAATGAAAGATAACGTTTTTCACAATAATAATAAAAGGTAAGAACGTTATGTGCTAATTACTTTTGTAACAATTTGATATTCAGCTCTGTTTGATGCCCATTAAGAAGAGTGTTTTTTGGAATTTTTTTTTCTTTTAAATAGTGAGTTTTTGGAGAATGTGTGATTAAAATGTAGGGAAAGTTTTGGGTTTATGTTTAAAATATTTTATTACGAGAATGTGTGGTTGAAAATAA
>CAIGRB010132324.1:0-14509 GCA_903798255.1 Fraxinus quadrangulata
TAATTTGTTGCTTCTAAATAAACAAACTAAGGCCCAAAAAGGAAAATCAAAGACTTTTTTTAATTGGATTTTAATCACTACCAAATAACCAGAAGGACTAAATCAAGACATCTTCACTGGTAACCAGAATCAATCCCGTTTTGAATGGTGAATCTTTTCGTTGGAGAAATGAAACTAAGTTACCCCAAGGGAGCCTAGTCCCATCACCACTATGCACAGCTCCTTGACTCAATAACAGGCTTATTGCGTAAGTTAGCGTCTTTCTTGAGTTTTCAAATTTTGAGAGAACATTTAGATAAGACAATTTAAACCTTGGATCCAATATAATATGCTATATCAGTCTCACCGTGGAGGCCTTTTTACGTTGATAAAACAATTTAAACCTTAGAAAGCACTCTTTCACAGGAAAACAGTCCTCATCGTAACTTTGAACCCTGAACTCCCTTCACACCTTTTCGGAAGAATTCTCCTCGTCAATCTGTTTCCAATGTTCTTGGAAGCAGGAATATGTTATCCTGATACTTAAGAGGATAGAATAGACTGCAAAAGCTTATGCCCAAATGCAAAGGAAATTGTCTTGTTGGCCCAAGATATGAGCCTGGAAAATATGTCTATTGTGGTGTTGAATTCAACAGCTAAGAGTTCGGAAGTGATCAGAGGAACCCATAAATATCTCAGAGGCATGTTACCCTCCTTAAACCTCTGATTCTCTGAAAAATCCAATTTTTCTCTTATAAATATCAACACCTGAGAAAAGTTTTCTGATATCAATATATTTGAGTCTAGCATAGCTTTCAGCGTGCAAAAATATTTTATTCCGAGCTGAATAGAAGAATGGGCCCTCTTTCTGTTTAGAAAAGTTAAAAGACGCAATAAGATTCACTTTGACCCCCATCATATAGCTTGGACGCTAATAAAACTCTTGATTGTTTTTTACGTTCTCTCATTATTTGAGCCATTATGTTTAGGTTGGGGAAGGAGTAGAAGACAAGGATACATATAGGGAGATCAACGAGTCGAGCCGGTTCGCGAGTCAAAACTCGAAGCTCGGGCTCAGCTAAGTAAAAATGGTTTGGGTTTTATGGCTCGAGGACCAAAAAATCTAGGCTCAACTCGAGCTTTTGTCTTGGGCATTATCGACAAGAGCCGGCACGCTTTTTTTTTTAATTATTATTATTAAATTCGTGACAAATCTAAATTTTTTTAATAAAATTTGTGTAATTTATACAAATTATAAATTAAATAAAAGTTACACCCTCATTTTTTCGGGCTTGAGACCGACTACATTCAACGTATACGAAATTAAAATTGTACACGAGTAAAATATTTTGAAACAAATAAATTTAAAAATTACGTATTTTTTAAATTAATTAATTTAAAAACTTACAATATCCTATCCTTGAATCCACTGCGACTTTTCGACAATTATACTGTCAACTTATTTTTGAATACGTAATTCCGTTCATTCCCAGTCCTTCAAGCATATTAAAACCTCCAATATATCTTCTTTTAGTCTTCATCGTTCGTTTGATAAAAATCGACCACCTATATTAAATGCAGTCTCCGACCAAAAAAAGTCGGAATCATTTTTACTCGGTCCGAACCCAAGTTTTGGCTCGCGAGCCGGCTTGACTCGTTGGCATGCCTATTGCCAATATCCTAATTGATTCACAAAATCTTAATATGTGGAATATTTGGAAGTTGAGTCAGTTTACCTATTTTGGTAGCCTATATCCATCAACTATTATTTGATTTGAGGCTAGTTTCGGTTTTTGATATTATAATATCTAAGTTTTCTGGGTGGACACATTAATCGCTATATAGCTTATTTCCATGTTAAATTTGATACTTTGGTTGGCCTCGGAGGCCACTGACAAAGCTAGCTGCCGCTCTGAGAAATAGTTACATGGTGACTACTTTGCATCCTGTAAAGAAATCAGCTGGAGAATGTATTTAGTAATAGCCTTTTCATGTTGGAATTAGCTTGTCCGCAAACTGACTGTCCCTAGTAAATTGATACTCAGCCTATGTAAAATGAGTATTACAGTTTGTTTTAAACCAAGTGACGGACGTCTTAGTGTACTTGCTGAAGTTACTTGGCAGAGGGGAATGACCAAAAGAAGCTGATAGTTTGAGCATACCCTCGTGAGATACTGGGAATAGTTTACCATGTTGTCCGTTGTCGGCATGCTAAATAATTCATTGCTTCAATTTGCATTGATACTATTTTCATTTATTATCATACAAAATCTGGTTTGAAGTTCTAGAAGAACTATCCTTTTTTAGAGCCTAATGGGTAGCCTAAAATAAGAACAGAACCGATTGTTACTCGAAGTTCGATGGGGGAAAAAGATTAATTTTTGATGGTTGGACAAGAAACTAGTATGGGGATAGTTGGATAAGAAATTATTATGGGGAATCTTCAAATACTATTCTTTAGCTGCCCCTCGTTATCACTCTTTTCATCTTCTTAACATGTTTATGGATGTTAATTCTGCCTTTCGAATGATGTAGCTTTAGTTATGGTCTGGCTCTTTCTTGTTACTTTTGAATTATGAGGTTGTAGATTGACAATTTTACTGGTTGCGTAGGGCCAAGGGCTAGGAAAAGCCCTCATTGAGAAGCTTATAAGAGCATTCTTGCAACGGGACATTGGAAATATTTGGCATAAACAAGACTATGACCCTTCATCTGTCGCAAATATTGGATTTTTGAGGTAAACAGTCGTATAATAATCAGTCAAGAAGAGCTTGTAATTGTTATCGTGGAGCCCTTTATTGGCTTCTGCTAAAACAATAAGATGACAATGAGTCTCATAGGTCTAATGTCCATTTCCAAGACAGTTGTTTCTTACATTCGAATATTCGATGCAGTTGTGGAACTCTACCAGAATCCAGAGGGCATCAAAGGTATGTTTTGGTACCCAAAGTATTAGGTGTTCGCTCCAATCAGCAATCACCATCACTGCTAACTAGGCTTGGACATGGTTTCACAAACCGCAAATTTGGCTCCCAAGGTATTACGCCTCAAGGTCGTCATCTCCTCATTTTGAGGCCGGCAAGCTCAAACAACAGGCATACACGCACGTTATGAATAGGATGTTAAGGAGAATACATACATATGATCATATCATTAGTGCACTCTGTGGTAAAATAGGTCTCACGTCTAGTTGTTAGCGTGTTTGCCGTGCTGAATGGGGAGATAAGCATTCTCACTGAGTGACATTCTCCCTCATTCGAATTTGCTTACGTTCTCGTAGCAAGATGTGAGTTTCACATCAACACGTATTCGTCTAATTGGAAGAATAACAACGGCGCCAACTCCAAATGGACGGGCATTCACAAACCCGCAGTACCTCGTACTTACCGCCTCCGACACCAACCTTCACCATATGCCTCTCTGAGCATTAGTACCTCGGATGGACGGCCTTAAAATCGCAGTGTCTCAAAGCATGTCGCATAAAATACACAATCTTCATCATTGTGCGCTGCAATGTGCGCTACTCAAAATCCTTGAAAGGTACATAGGCAATTGCGCAACGCTGCCCTCTTCATCCGTCTTTCCCACAGCTTTTTTCATCGTGTTCCGCTAGCTTGCCGACAAGATCCGTTGCCCAAAATCTTTTCTCCGTAAGAACACAAAACATTGTCCCATAACAACGCCGCATGCTCGAGCTGTCCCTACTCTGATACCAACTTTCACGGACCGCAAATTTGGCTCTCGAGATATTACGCCTCAAGGCCGCCCTCTCCTCATTTTGAGGTCGGCAAGCTCGAACAACTGGCACATACGCACACTATGAGTAGGATGTTAAGGAGAATACCTGCATATGATCATATCATTAGTGCACTCTTTGGTAAAATATGTCTTACGCCCAATTGTTAGTGTGTTTGTCGTGCCGAATGTGAAAATAAGCATTCTCACTGCGTGACACATGAATTGGGTTGGGTTGGTTTTGAGTCCAACCTGAAATCGAAACCGATTTGATTGATTTAGATAAATTTCAATTCAAATTGACTCAATCCAGTTGTTAAAACAGAACCTAATTGATTTGGAATTGGTGTATATGATATAAATGGTAAAGAATCGATTATCCCAAAAATCATCATATATATATAAATCTGATAATTATCAACAAACAATTGCACCAAAATGAAAGCAAGGCTACAATCTAAATTCGAAGTTTACATCAAACATTTCTTCTTCTTGCTTTCTTTTCTTTTGATATTTGGAGTTTTAGTAGATAAAATTATATTTGTGCTTTTATTATTTTGTTTTTTACATCTTAAAAAGATGAATTTTAAAATCAAAAAAATGTGTTGGTTGGGTCAACCCCACTTCTTAAGGGTTAAAATTAACCCAATCGACTCTATTTGATCGGTTTTTCAATTTTTGGGGGAGAAGAGTTCACAAATCATGTATTAAATTTCACAATTGCAAAAAGCAGGTATTAAGTTAAAAAATGCAAAGTCAGGTATTTAGTTCATTAATTAAAAATAACTATTATTTAAATATAATAAATTCACAATTATACAATTAATTGTCACATGTACATAATTAATAGGTAACATATTATTAAATTAATTGGTCACATATTATTTCGAGATCACAAATTAAAAAATTTATACGTCACAATTTATTTCATTGGTCACATGTCAAAAAAATTATAGGTCACAATTTATCTATCGATCACATATTTTCAAATTTATTAATCACAAATTATTGAATTTTTACGTCACAATTTAATGGATAGTCACAATAAACCAAATACTTGATCACATACACTAAACACCACTCCCCCAATCCCGATCTACCACCAATAATTGATCACAAATTAACCAAATAATTGATCACAAACGCTATCCCAGCACTGCCCCCACTATCGCCACACCACCACCCACAACCGTCGCACTACCACCAAACCACCAACAACTACCTACACCACCAACAAAAACGCACCACCGTCACCACCACTACATCCACCGTCATTACCATCTCCACCAACAACCACCTGCACGACTATCATCCAACCACCACTGAACAATCACCAACACCACAAGAAGCACCACTAAAACACAACCATTTGCAAAAACAAAACGTAAAAAAACAAAAAAAGGTCTTGCGTGAGCGACACTCCGCTGCACGCTGCGATCCTATGAGCGACTACACTATAATGGTGATAAATAACGATTATTTTTTGCGGTGGTGGGTGTATCATCGGGCAACGCTACCGTGCGTTCGCAACAGCCTCATTGTCATTCTCACGCACAGTGCCGTTTCTACAGCGACTTCATCGCCCAATGAAATGAGGGGGTTTCGATGCCAGACGAAGGGGCGGGTACGANAGGGAAATGAGAGAAAGAAGAGGGAGAAGGGGGGAGACGAGAGGGAGGAATGAATTGATAAAATTAGGGTTATTAATATTATGTTTAATAATATTATTATATTAACTAAAATATAAAATTATTACCTGATTTTTGAATAATTAAACTTTCAACCCGATTTTTAAAAATCAATCTTTAAACACCTGATTTTTTGTAATTTCCTCTTTTTTGTCCCCTAGACTTGTATGTGAAACATTTTTCCGTAATTAAAGGTTTATTTCTCGGCTCCAATGACGTCAACATGCATGTCCTTGGATCATTTTGTAGTTCAGCACGTTCAGTGTATTGACCCATCTCAAATTAAACAAATTACGTAGCATGCATATTTTGAAGTGCAATTGCATGCGTATATCCCAGTACGCGTGATATTTTGTATAATGCTGTTCAGACTAACAAGGCACGACAACTGAATGAAACTGGTAGTGTAACACCATATTTAACACTAACAATAAACAAAGTTTGAAACAGACTTAACGCTGTACGTTAATCATATCCATTCACAGCCCAACAACTTGAGCTCTTGACAGTAAATCAATTGGGTACAAAATGAGCTACTGAAACCGTGACAGCAGCCAACTATAATTTCGAATAAAGCTACTGATACTAGGAACCTAACTTTGACATATTGCCTCTGCACCAACTAAATCCTAGCTATACAATGGCCAAAACCTGTGGAATTATATGTGAAAACCACATGCTTACACATCGAGTTAAGTGAACAGTATCAGCAGAAATTGTTCCAAGAAATGGGCATCACAATCTGAAGTTAGAATTTTCATAAACAATAAATATTTACACGAGAATATGGGCTAATATTTCTAAATCGACAAGAACAAAACTGATTGCTTCTGGTAAGGAAACCAGAGTAGTTACCTTGGAAACGCAGAAGGCCAATTATAATGAGCCACGTTGAAAGTGCTCTGAAGATGTATCCTTGTTACGTCTTGACTGGTCAGATACCTGGAACAAAAATGTAAGATCTTCTACTGTCAGACGAGTTGCAGTGCCGCCGCTTTGATCATCACCAAAAGCGGATGCAATCATTTTTCTCTTGTCCTCCTGAAGACACAAAATAACAGTTAAAGAAAACTCGACTTGTAAAAATGAAACTATTTAAATGAGTGCATATAAATGAGAAGAATTCAAGAAAAGCTTAAAAGAGGACAAGCAGTATCTCTATTGGCATATAAATGAGAGTGCATTTATTTGGGCTCTTGTCTCATTTCTAACAGCTTTAAAATCTACTTTGTTAGCATATGCCTCAGATTATAATCTACCAACAACCCCTTCCCCACACCCCTTCTGCCCCCAACAAAGTAATGGGCAAATCTAACAAAATCCTCTTACCAAAAGGGGAAAAAAGACGAGCTGTCAATCTAATAATCACATTTTTTCCAGCTGATTTAGTTCCAAACCAAGTCAAAACTGACCTCAGGTCTTGATAAAACAGGAAAACAATAAAATATCAATATTAGCATATCCTTGAAATGGTAAAAATCCTATAGAAGATGAACAAACAGAAATTGATAGAGATGATTTCACTACACTGAACAGACTAATTCTGCTCAAGAAAGGAGCAACCCCAAGACATGCAATGATCAAATAAATACCATAAATTTTATTAACTGAAATACAATTCTTTTATGTAATATAGGAGGCCAATTACTCTCCTCAGAGCAAAATGGAAGAAACAGACGTGATCAGCCTAATTATGGAGTGAGGCTCAGTTGTGCTGGATTGAAGTAATAAGCTCTGTGAGAAGATTAATTTGTGATATATAAATGATGGGGTTAGAGGAAAAAAAAGATTGTCATTCAATAACTGAGAATATTAAAGAGGGATGTATCAGTCAAGGATAGATGAAATATAAATCAGGAACACGCGAAAAATCCAAATTATCATAATATAACTTTTCTCCACTTTCTTGCATAATCTCGAACCTCCACACTGGTATGAAGCCAACAAGTGAATGGTTCAACTGGTAAATCATACGAAGCATAAACTACCTGAAGAGCTAGAATTCTATCTTCCACAGTATCCCTAATGGTTAACCGCGATACAGTAACCTCACGTGTCTGTCCTATTCTGTGGGCTCGATCAACAGCCTGATCTTCAGTCGCAGGATTCCACCAAAGATCCAAAAGGATCACGCGACAAGCTGCAACCATGTTTAGACCAAGATTTCCAGCTTTCAGGGACATCAACATAACCAACACCTGCAAAACCCAATTCTTATGTGAAGAAACAGTCCACTGGAGTCAGCAAAGCAAGATCCAAAGACAAGATCAAAATAAGATGTGGAACACCAAGGAAACTGATGTAGTACATAATCATGATTAGTAGTTTCCTACTATAATTGCGATTTATCTTTTCTAGTTGTGTTTATATTTTCTAATAGTTTTTTATCTTTTTATTCTTATTTCTTGTTTAGAATATGATTTCTTTTCTTTATTGATTAAAATAGGATTTCTAATTAAATTAGGATTTTATTAGTTTCCTTATTTTAGTTTCATATTATTAGTAGAAGTAGAAAATAATTTTGCCTACAAATATAGAGGTATTGTACACTTGTTTGATAACATCAATTATTATTCAAATTATTCAATAACATTCAAGCAAGTTATTCCAATATTGTTCTTAATTACTACATAATTCTTATTTTGCAAAGGTTTTGATTCCGACTAAGAATGTGTCTGAGGATGCTAGTGAAAAGTCTGCTGCTGCTGGGGATGTACTTGGTCTTGCTAGTTATGCCTCACATGATGAAGATGAGGAGATCCAGAGTTTTGGTAAGCTAGAGTCAAAAGAAGACTCTTCACGAGCAATCAATTTCAAGCAAGCTTTCGATAGGAACGCCTCCTGTTCAGCATGGTGGTTCGAAGGAAGAAGCTGTTGAATGTGGTAATATTCTTGACAATACAGAAACTGATGGTACTGGAAAAACAAAGGCAAACACTACGGGTGCAAATCTTGGTGCCGCAAGTACAGGGTTGAATGATGATAGGGAAGCTAGAGAGTTGGCATGCCGTGATAATCAACGCTCCTCCGAGACAGAATCTGGAGTTGCAGAAGATGAAATGCGACATGTCTATGATGCTTCCAAGTCCAAGGAGACTATACTTGGAAAGGCTGATGAGAAAGTTGAAAGACAAGATACAAATTCAGATGCCAGAAAGTCAACAAGGGATGATTCACCATGCTGAAGTACGAGGCATAGGTCAAATGATAATAAAAAGAACCATACATGGAAAGACAATGATAGGGCAGTGGAAAGTTTTAAGGAAGGAATAGATAAGAAGCGAGATGGGGACAATAGAAGGCATGAATAAAGGCATGCAACAAATAAAAGTTTTGTTGATCTTCTCTGCTGTCCAAATGCCAAAGAATTGCATAATCATAAAGAATTGAAAACTCCAACTGCTGATATGGATTCTTTATCCATGGAGAGGATAAAAGATTTGAGCCCACCTATTATTGAAGTCGGGGGATTCCAAAACTTGATTGAAGCGCAAGTAAGAGAGGTGAAAGAGACTGTTGGGACTTTAGTTCCACTGTATACCAATGTAGTGTGGATTCTTACAGAAGATTTGATGGTTCTGTCATGTTTACTAGTTGCTGAGAAACACCGATGCCTTCTTAATGCGTTTGTGAAGCAGAACCCTAGCTTGTTGGAAAAATCGCTCTCTATGATGCTCAAAGCTCCCAATTGATTGCTTTTTTTCTTCAACAAAACTTGAGTACAAGTTTTATTCAAGTGGAGGGGATTGATGTAGTACATAATCATGATTAGTAGTTTCCTACTACAATTGTGATTTATCTTTTCTAGTTGTGTTTATCTTTTCTAGTAGGTTTTATCTTTTTATTCTTATTTCTTATTTAGAATATAATTTCTTTTCTTTATTGATTATAATAGGATTTCTAATTAGATTATGGTTTTATTAGTTTTCTTATTTTAGTTTCCTATTATTATTATTAGAAGCAGGAAATAATTTTGCCAATAAATATAAAGGCATTGTACACTTTTTTATAACATCAATTATTATTTAATAACATTCAAGCAAATTATTCCAATATTGTTTTTAATTACTACATAATTCTTATTACAAGAATTTTAAATGCTTTCGCACCAAAAATTGTATTGGCATCTCAAAGCATGCCTAGTAGAATATGTCGAGATAACATATAGATGTTAATTAGAGTCCATTAACCATCTAGATTAGAAAACGAATTTACACAACAAATGCCACACATGTACCAAAGGGTACCTTCGATGAAGATCCCCTAAATGGGTGCATGAAGCACACAAGTACAAAAACTTTAAAGAAAAACTAATTTATGATCACACATTTTTTATTTACTAAAAAGAAAAATCTAAGGCCAAAAATGACCTCTAAAAATGTTTATGCCACAGTGAAAAACTAATTTGGAGTACAAAATAGGGTTATAAGAAAATGATCACGGGAACGAGTATTTTTCTAACATCTTGGCAACTTTCCTTAACAGAATAAAAATATACATCAATAATCATGTTGTTGATACATGCCAGCAAAATGGTATTGCCAAGAGAAAACATGGACGTGTTCGAACTCACATGGTGCCTTGTGTTTACAACTAGGGTACCAAAACAATTTTGGGAAGAAAAGATTATATAACTTTTTTGATTAAATCGCATGCCTAGCCACATTCTAAATTTTCAAACCCCTTTAATGCCTTCACACATATCTATCCCAAATCTGAACCCTTCACTTATAGTCCTCCTAAACTCGTGTCAATCATCTTAGAAAAAATTAGACCATTGTCTATCAAATGAATTTTTTTTGGGACACTCTCCTAGTCTAAAAGGTTTTAGTTGCTATATCTTGAGTAAGATTGTTAGTCCCCTTTGAAGTCACTTTCTTTGAAAACAAGTTTCTCTTCCCCAAACTTCTCTTCGGGGGAAGAGTTATGAAGGAAATCAATTTTGAGAATGAGACACTTGACTCTTGGGTGCCATAAACTATGACCGAATAACATGCGGCGGAGGACACCATTCAAATATCCCAAAAATCCTTAAAAATCCCAAAGAGAAGTCAATATTATATTCATATCCCTCAAAATAGGATACCATCTACTCTCATCTTTTAAAGTATAGTTACTCCAACAAATTTCCTTCTGTTTATCTTTGTTCTTACCAAAAAGCACTACACATGCCTTTGCTTTCCAACTTGATCATGTTCTTAGACTTTTAAAACTCGTCAAACTCTGAAATAACCTAGAACTTGCATCTCCCTCATTTAACCATCTAAACTTCAAAATTTATTGTCTCCAATCAACTCCTTGAACATTATCTCTTCTAGGCTTTTTCTCAATAGAAAATGTTCCTTGTCGAGCTCTTCAGTCAGGTTGCCCTCATTCTCTAATTGGTCTACAATCACCAACCTACATAAGATATTGTCTTTAGGCTCTATCAATCCTCTGATTCACAGACTTCTTCATTTTAAAACTTGAGTCAATTTCCAAACAGCTTCAATTTTGAAATTTGAGGCATTTCAGCGATCTGAAACCTTTCACCACACTACCTTCTAAATTTAGGATGTCTTAACCACCTGCTGGCAAATCTGAAAGGAGTCGAGCCCTGATGAAAAAGTAAGAATTGGAAATGTCTGGTTACTGCGCTCACACCTACCTCCTAACTTGAATCTAGGTACAATTCCTGACAACCTAAAGAAACTATGAACCTATCCGATTTACAAGAGACCACATTTTCTCTGAAATTAGACCGTGTGAACTTGGAATTTTGAAAAGGTATACCCTAAGTTCATACTCTAATAGAACGGTCAAAGGTTTTCAAACTTCTAGGCACCCTATGTCCAAACCAGCCCACTCAATCATTTAGGTCACATATCTCACTCTTTCGCCCTTCCTCTTTTTCTACCCATGATCCCAGTAACAACAGCCTGATAACCAGGAACTCCACAGGTCTAGCCTTCTCATTTCTCAAAAGCACAAACTAAAGTTTCCTGACGAAAAATTCATCAATTGATAAAAAGCCTCAGGAATTCGCAGAGTATTGACTACTACTAGCAATTTATTGTAAACCTAGATTAGACCACAGGAATCACTAACCAAAAACCTAAATACTTTATGAACAAGGATTAGTTGGTCAGCATGTAAAGATAAAACAAGATTTCAATCTCATAATAAGCTTAGGGTGACAAATGACTATCATTCCATAGCTCAACATCATTAATTTTGCGATACTTTGAGCAAAGCACACAATAATACAGCTGATCACACTTCAAAATAGTTAAGAAGACTGAAATATCCGAGATATGGAAGAAGTTAATATTGCCTTACCAAGTAAAAGTCATCATATACCACTGGATGACGTTATATATGCAAATAAACAACTATTTAACAAGACTTCTTCTATTATTAGTCTTAACACCTCTAAATTCCCATATGTTGCCTATGCATCTGACATTCATACTGTAATTTGCCACTCAAAGAATGGACCATGGGTTTATCCAATGTATCGTCAATGAAAGATCCTTGCATTTAATCAGATTTATTTTCCAAGTTAAAGAATTTAATGACAAATAGCTATATTTATTAGCTTATCAGAATGTATCAAACCAAAACATATCATTAGTTTAAAGATCGTGTTGTTGGTTCTTATGCACGCAAAAGGGTAAATGTTTGATAATACAAGAAGCTATTTCAATATTGAGGGAAAGGATCAACATAATATAAGAGCTGACAAGTGACAACTATATGTCCAAGCAGATACAGATGAAAAAATTGATAGTCTACTAATCCACATCAACCGAGAAGGGACAATTCCAAGGCAGCGAATCCACTGAATTCATTAAAGCTAGAAAGAAAATGAGTAACAAAGAGACAGGAATCCAACCTCAGGTATGGTATTAAAATCTTTGACAGCCTTGTCTCTCGCAAGTAGAGTCATTGTACCATCAAGCCTCCGGTAACTTATACAAGAATCTTTCAGGGAATCCTCAACTAGGTTCAACATGCCAGTCCACTGGGAGAAAACAATAGCTTTTTCAGGTCCTTCGGTATCTGAGTCTAGGTAACCTTTAGTGGAAGATGAAGCACCGTCGCTGGTCTTGGGTTTGCAATGTGACTTGAGAATCTCTAAAACCGCTTTGATCTTAGTGGAGATGTACTTCTTGTGAAGAACCAGAGAATTCTCATCAAGTTCTGATGAGAAAGGGATGTCATTGTCAGTATCACTAGAGATACATCTCCATAAGGTAGGTTTCGAATATACAACATCAGCACCAAGTTGTTCTTTACATTCGGGAGCTGGGCATGTACTGTCTTCCCCTGTCAAAAACTCGTTGACACACTGATAGCAGAAAACATGTCCGCACATGGTGACAACTGCATTTTCAGGAGGATCCTGTTGGACAAATTATTCAAAAATCACATCAGGCTGTTGTGCAGCATACTTCTAGTGCTTAAGAGAACAAACAATCACAGAATAAGAAATAAGCAAACATTTAACTTTTTATCTGAAAATATATTTGGAACTAACAAACATTTTATTGCTGTCCAAGAGTAGGGAATACCACACCGTGTATCCCTCATCTCAATAGAGGGACAAATCGGGTATGTATGCGATTGTGAACCAATGCAAAATGTGCATGTATGTCTCATGTTTGAAAAGAACTTTTGGAGAAAAACACGAGAATGTGATCTATGAATTGCAAATACAGGTGAAAATGAAAGAAAAGGCAGTCTCAAAAGAGAGAAAGTGCTTCAAATATGGTAACTCCAGTCTTTCGCAAGACTTCCCATTCCTTTCTTTCAAGGAAGACCGTGTGTGACACTAGTGGGCAGCATCCCAAGTCCCCTTTGACCTTATGCAAGTAAAACGTGACTTCCAGCAATATGAGCAAACTTAAACATGGAGTCTGAAGGTTCAAAAGGCACTACAAATAGAGAAAATGATGTGCTAATCCCACCATGGTAGCTGAAGTCTATTCAATCTCTTCTCCATTCTAGAGAAAATTCACTACTTTCTAGAGAATATCCATTTGATCTCAGTTTTATGTGGCTCAAAACAAAGAAAGCGATGTACAAAGCATCAAAGTGCCAAGCCATCACTAAGCTTCTTAAGATAGAATCACAACTGAAGATTCTTGGTATACAACTTTATAAATTACAGTGCAACACAGATCAATTTTATTATCTATTCACTAAATTTAAAAAATGAAAACAGCATAACAAAGACTGCGTGGGGGGTGGGGGTGGGGGCATCCTCAAACAAGTTAACATGCACATCTGGCATGTCAAGACGTTTACTAGTATGCAAGCACTAAATGCAGCAATCATGATACAAAAGGAGTTTGACAAGGGATAACATACTTTGCATACAAGACATATTGCCAACGAAGCTTCTAAAAGCTTTAGTAAATTCACTAGCAGTTCCTTGGGGAGTCTCTTCGCCATGTCAGAAGATTCTTTTCCAACAGGATCTGAGCTGAGTCCTTTGACAAGTAGAGGGTGATCACAAGCCTGGCGAAGACGGAGAAGCAGCAATAGAATATTTGCATAATTTTGATTAACAGTACCAGCAGCCGCATAAGCCTGCATTTGTGGTTAATCAATTTTGCAAAGATCAGTAAACTGAAAATAAGACAAAATTATAAGATTTTTATCATATACTCTTTAACATAATGATTTTTTTCGTAGACTTCCAAAGCTGTATATGTTCCAAGGAACACAGCGCCAATTCCTATGAAAATGAAACGTTAAGAGGCTATTGCACTAGCATGAAAATTATCTGTCATTATACAGTAGACATGAATCCGTTAAGAATTTAAAATAACTAAGGAACTGTCATTACATAGGAGACGAACAACACCTAAAAAAGCGGACATGATAAAACTATATGCAAGTGCTTCATGAGGCATTAATAAAGTCAGATCAACTCAGACTAACTAAGCCATGTCCCACAGTTACATGGGGTCAGCTACATGGATCCTCTTCTTACAACCAGCTCTATCGAGGAAAATTCTAAAGTTAAATTTATTACAAAATTTTAAATGCATACATGCATGTGGATTCTGTACATTATAGATAAGAAGGTGAATGGATGGATTTTATTTATTTATTTTTTT
>CAIGRB010132324.1:33545-56567 GCA_903798255.1 Fraxinus quadrangulata
TTCTCCAATCCAGCAGGCAGCCATCATGGATTGAGCCCATTCATTGGGCCTTTCTTTTTTTTTTAAAAAAAAAGGCCCCCCAAGCAAAAGGAAAGAAAAAAAAAAAAAAAAAACAAAGTTCAGGTGCCTTCTTCATTTTTTCTCAGCGAACGACGAGTCGACGACCAACTCTTGAAGCTCCCGACGGATTCAGCACGGGTAGCCGCAAGGACTAGTCAGGTGCTAAGTCTGCTCCTGTCTATCCTTACTAAGTCACTTGAAACTTGAGTTCAATTTATTACTTGTTAGAGATAGCTTAAAATTGGTAAAAAGTTGACATTAAATTCAATAATTAGCACCTGTTTAAGCCCTATTATTTCAAAACTCATTTTTTTCCGAACTTATTTTTAACCTCATTCTCTCAATAAAATAATTTACACGTAAATTTTTTTTTAAAAAAATCTACTTTTTAACCACCTAATCTCAAAAAATTCACCATTACAAAATCTATTTTTTCAATATAATGAAGCTCAAATAAATGCTTAATTTTAATCACTTTTTAATAATGCTTTAATTTTTTTCTGAGCTGAAGTTTTTAAATAATAATATTTCAATAAATATTTTTGTATTTTATCAATTCATATTCCTTTAGCAACTAAAAATTCATCTCAATGCGTCCAAGTTTTATGAGATGTTGAGTTACAAAACACATTGCGACAAATGTCTCGTCAATGATTTTTTTATTTTATTTTTATAAATTACCAAAAGACATGTCATGTCTAACATTATGAAAATAAACAAATCATTGTTATTAATATTGTCAAGCACTATTACTAATTTTAAGAAATTTCAATATCTATTCATAAATAATGAATATTAACAGATTTTTTTATTTTTTTTTTTTACATCCTCCAAAAAGAGCGAAATTGGTACATATCACCATTAAGACCCTCCTTGGTTTAAATAAAAATCAAATTATTACTAAATTTTGATAAAAGTTGATCAAATATGTAATTAAAAGATTGTAAATCCACTAAAATACGTAATTAAAAAATTAATTGATTTTGACTTAATTTTATTCAAAACTTTAATCTGAACTAAACTTTGGGTAAATGAAATTGGATGCCCCCCAAAAATCTCAATAGAAAAGGAAGACAATTATACAATAGAAAATATTACAATCAACCCCGTGTTGTTTCCTGACGACTCCAGTAGCCCATCCGTCCATTTGAACAAGTATTTAGTAAAAATTATTTTCTCTTTTAAATTCATTTTCAATTATATATTATCTTAATAAAATAATTTTACATGTAAATCCAATTTTTTCCTTACAACCACACATTATTCCGAGGTCTCAAAGGGCGTCGTTAGGGATGACAAAAAAATCGGACAAACCCGATATTTGTGGGGCCTCGCCCTGGACGAGGCGGGAATTATTCGCTTAATCAGGTATTCGGGTCAGGGACGGGATGAGTACGGGTAATGGGTACCTCGTCTTGTTTTATTTTTTTATTCAATGCTTTAAATAGAAAATTCTACGAAATTTCATTAGTTCTAATAAAAAATGGCAATTAAGATTATCTAAAAAATATAACAAATAATAAAAGTTTTAGTTTACCAAATATATTTGAATAATTTAACTTTTAAAAATATATTATTATCTCACTTTAATAAATAGGGGCAATAAAATGAATTATTAAAAATTTAAAAAAAAATTAAACGGGATAATAAATGGGAAAAAGGGTTCGACCCGACCCGACCCGTCTCGTCCTTGAACAAGTAACGGGACGGGGAAAGGGATGGGGTGAGAAATTGCTTGGCGGGGCCGGGAGGTTGTCTTAATCCTGATTCGCTCCGTTGCCATCCCTAGGCGTCGTAACAAGAATTCTTGGATGAAAATGGAAAATACATGTAATTCTAGTTCCTTTATAATCGTTAGTCAATTTTATTTTCGATATGGACAATTGACAATTTAATCTGATATTGGTCATCATTGTCATATTAGCAATAGTGCGAAAAGAAAGTCCGAACTCCAAGTTATTCAAGAATAGTCCGAGGAAAATTCAGATAAAAAATAGTGCAACCCAATTGCTAATTTTGGAGGCAGCACATGCAATAAAGTTCTGATAACACAGGTGGTTAGAGCCCGATGCAGTATTAGAACAAAATCGGTGTGGTGCTAGAGTGGAAAATCTATACAAAATTCAATAGATGAAGTCTTCAGCAAAGAAAAATGTTAAGTGTACATAATGGACATAATAATGATGTCCTCCTATTAGGGGTTGCCTGTCGCGTCAGGCGGCCCCCTCATAAGGAGCTACCATGTGTACATTATGGACACTATTATGGTGTCTATTTTGTACCTATAGCATATTCCCTTCAGCAATTTCAGATTTCTGCTTTTGAAGAAAAGCTTTCGAACTGTAAAAGCTCCTCTAATCAAAGAAAACAATTTAAGAAAGTTATCCAAATATGTCAAAAAATATAATATCTTCAAGAGATTCTTTAAACATAAAATTATTTTTATTTTAGATAGTCATTCTTTAAAATTATGCTGTTAGAGAGCATTCAAAGTATTTAAATTTTCAATAAAGAGTAATTCATTCTCTATAATTAAATACATACAAAGTATTTCAATTTTGAATAGACGAAAATTATATAATAATTTTGAGGAAAGTTAGTGAAAATAAAAGATATGAAAAAACAATAACGATTGTATTACATATATATAATGATTTACGTACAGATGATAAATAGAGATACGATTGGATTGAAATTTCTTCAACCAAATAAAAAACACTTCACTCTCTTTTCGACATTTCATTTGCATGCAAACCATTATTTAACTATATTATATAAATGTAGCATTATTCAATCAATAATTTTTTTTTATAATAGTAAAATTAAGCGTTAAATATAAAGAGCATGTTAGATTTTTTTTAAAAAAATTACACTTTAAATCGCATAATATGCTCTTTAAAAATGGATAGTATCTTGGGAAATTTCTTAGTCTCTGAATCACCTTTCAAATTTTTAAAGCAATGCCAATTAAGCTTCTAAAATCATCTCCATTCATACTATCTTGAGCAAACACAAAGGAGATTAGCAGATCCTAGAGAAAATATTAAAATTTATGAAAATTGGCCTCTGTTTTACACAACATAATCAGCTCCTTGTAACCACGGTTTTCCTCCATATTTTTCGTTTACCCAACCGCTAGCATGAACCTACTCGACTGAGAGTCAAGTTTCCTTACCAAGGCTTCAATTCACAATTTCAGCTTGAAGATTTAATTGTTTCAACTAAAGTGCCCAGAAAAGCGATTAATGAAAAGTTTAAGAAGTGGGGTTCGCCACCAGTCTGTGTTGAATACCTTCGTATGGAAAAGCAAAATAATTTGGGAGAAAAAACAACCTTTTACATTGTGTATTGACACATCAATTAAAGGTATTGCATAATTGATATGCCTTTCTCCTCAATCAATGCAAATAATTATCAGGAAAAGTGCTAAAAACGTAAAATTACAAAAAGGGAGAACTTGTTTTTAATGCCACAAGGTCCAAAATTTTCTTCTGTGGTAAAAATTGAATGTTAGCTCGGGCAAAGTTTAAAAAGCATAACACTTTAAGAGTTGAACGTTATTTGTTGAATAGGATGGATTATATAATATTAGAAAAGAATCTTCGGTCCACTCCAATGTAGCACGACAGACATGCATACATGTCTGAAATCTAACTTGACTAAACTCAAAACTTTATCATATGCTCAATTAAATGAGTCACGTGATATTTTATTTAAGTGAATATATTATTTAATGTTATGTAGTTGTCACATAAACTGATGCATGACATCAATGGTTTTGAATATCATTACTCTTTCTCCGTCAAAGATTGATCCAAGCGATCAATTCCAATAGACTGCATTCAAGTATGTGAATGCCATGTTCGAACAGCTTGGCCACCCACAACTGGAGGAGTATACCTTACTCGCCAGTTACCAATCTGTTCCTGGTTTTTTTCACCCTCTTAAAATAAAGAAAAAAACTGCACTGGTAAATTACACAATGCAGTTTCTGATATTGCTAATGACATACTACTTTAAAGCCAATAAGAAGCATCAAGCTGCGGATATACAATGCCAACACCAAGATACAGAAACTATATGCACAATTATAGTCAAGATACAGTGATACAGCAGGATTGAATAGTAATTAACAGTATTAAGTAAGAAAAGCCATCAATATATTGTCTTAAAATAGAATCTTGAATAATACATAGGTGTTATAACAAGATATCTACAAATGAAGCCACTTCTTGTTGCTATGTTTTATGGACAATAAACATATTTTCACATTATATACCAACACAAGAATAAATCCAATGAATGGGTTCAAGAGAACCAGACATCACCAAAACCTATTCTAAAACCAACTATATGGGAACACTTTGTTTCTTTTTGTTTTCACCCCTTTATGGTTTTCTGTTCAAGAAATTAAGGGGAAAAAAGAAAAAAGAAAACACAACCAAAAAGCTAGAGAAACTATTTTCTTAGATTTTCAATTAGGTAAGAGCATATATATAACATGAAATAAATTTAATTATATTTAATTTGTTTTCGCACGTTTCATTCCACTTGTAGTGAAAACTGAGGGGCTGCCACTTGGTCCAGGGCTATCTTCTCTGAAACTTGAATTTAACATGGCCAGTTCACGTAATTGCTGCCTCTTTATATAATCCTGAGTCTCATCCTGCAGAAACGTGAAAATAAGAATGCAATTAAGCCGGCTGCCATATCTTTAGGGGAGGGAGGATAGATATTATCAAAATGATGCTATCAACAGAAGGTTTAGGCATACTATTAACTTTAATAAATTGATGTCTGAAGAGCAGGCAAATATTGGTGTGCTTAGATAAATGGGGTACATGCACCTCAATAGAGTACAAACTTTCATTTCCAAGATATTTCCGTCTTTGAAAATTGAAATTGTAGACAAGCAGAAGAGAGAATTTGGTTTGAGATGAATACCACAGGCTTGAGCAGTTCTTCTATTATCTCCTGGGCTTGCCTCAGTCTGATGTCAACAATATTGGCTGGTAAATCAGCCTCTATCAAGATGTGAAGTTGTTCATTCAGGTGCTCATAGCCAGGTCGTCCCCGTAGCTTCCCCTCCTTCAAATTGACACGAACAAAGAGAATTAAAATTTACTTAAACATTGCAGACAGAAATATACCAGTTGGCAATATACATGAAGTTTCTTTGTTATCGATCAATTGCATAGCTGTTTCACAATGAGCTCATCTTTAATGAATATGAAAAAATGAATGACACTAAAAGTAGTACCTTGTCTGGGTCCTTTATTGAACCTTTTCCTCTAATATATACACGGCATCCTGTTGTAGCTTCCACTCGTTTCAGTGAATTTCCTCTAGGGCCCAACAGTCGCCCAACAAAATTGAACTACAAAACCCAAAAATGGCAAGTTAAGAGAGGAAGATTCAAATCTTAAAGAACAAAAGTGAACTATGATGAATTAATGGAAGTCAGTAGGGAAAACCAGAATACTAAAAATTCTTACATTTGGGAAGTTATCTACAGGAATATCTAGGCGCAAGATCTTTTTCACGGTGAATGAACTAGGACTTGCTGGAGCCCCTTGCCAGTCCATTGTCATTCCAGGAAGCCCACCCATTCTCTGCCATGCAATAAAGAATCACAGGAATCCATTTAATTTCGAAAGTTTTAAAAAGAACTATCTATAGAAAGAAAAACAGCATGCAGCAGGTCGATGGATGCTCAGAAGTTATTGGACATAATAGAATGAACTAAATGCATTAACCTCTGTAGAAAATGATTAAACAGTACAAATTCTAGCTCAAAACAAAATGAAACAATCTTTCTTTTTCAAAGATGGAAACTTTGTTTGAACAAAAATCAAGAAGTTCAAGTTTTATACATGTAGTCCTCAGTTTACTAAGCAAAAAGTGAACATTGACTATGTTGCTTCCCAATGGTAAAGCAAAACTGACAGATTCCAAGATACTGTATCAAATATTTCCATAGAAGGCCAAAAAAGCATCTACAATTTGAATAGTGAAAATGAATATTGTACAAACAAGCACAAGGTCAGGTAAGAGTCCCGCAACATGCCCAAAAGTCACAAATAAGCAACAACCAGCAGAGGTTCATAATTTACAAGATACAATGAATAAGTCCTGATAAGGATAATATATAATTAATGACATTATTAATACAATATGTTGCATGATGTATCTTTTAATTAAATCAGCTCCTTTACAATGGATGTTGCTTCACCATCTATAGGTTGCTTAGTGCACTTGAGAATTCAGCAAGCGACTCCAACTGCAACTTGAAGTTTCTCTTCATGACTATGAACACGTCTAGTTGGCTGGAGAAATAATTTTTCAACTTTAAAAAAAAAAAAAAACAAATATAAAGACATAGTTGACTCCATAAATTGGAATAGGTCACTAGAATTGTTTCAATGTTGTCAATATTATGCTTCAATTCAAAGTTCGTAGCTAATTCAACAGGATGAATCCAATCAATGAAACAGTAAGTCATGATAGATTGGTTGATCACACCAAAAACATATCAACTTTTTGGTGACAGAAACTTATGATCAATCCTTCCAATTCTTCTGCTTCCATAGCTGCTGCTAATTTTGTAGTAAGGTTTGCTTCTAGTGCAACTGGAGTTGGTCAAGGGACTGTTTTGAGTCAAGTTGCAGAGGATTACAAGGAAACTAAAGGCTGAGGCAAAAACACGAGATATTCTATTTGCTTAGCAGTTGTTAATTTCAAGAATAAGATGGATTCAACAGCAATACCTTTTCTATAATAAACAGGAAATAAAATTGCTCAATTTCGGGAAATATATTTTGAAGAACTAACAATTAGAAACACAAGTCACATTAAGACGATTAAAGAAAACTGTTTGAAGTCTAGAGACAGCCTGGTACAGTTCTTCCACAATGTTAATATAGTCAAATGAATAAAATTTATATAAAACACTCATCTCAATAAAATGATCTAAACTACTTGCCTTAAAAATAGATATTTTCCCTCCTTTGTCAAAACCTGCACTTGCAACCTATGCCTTGTGCACAAGAACTTTTAGATTGGAAGTAAGGGGGGACAAAGGAAACATATTTACTTAACATATTGCTTCTTTAGCAAGAGAAGATCTAATATTTCGATTTTGGGTGACACACACATGTAGAAAAAGATTTGACAATTCACCCTAAATAATGAAGCATCAGAGCTAAATAAATCTAAAGATACATGTCTCGTTCACAAAGGTTTTACACCATTCACAAGTTCCGAAATGAATGGAAACATCAGCCATTTTCTTTAAGCAATCCATTAGATAATAAAAGAGAAGGATTTTATATATCATTCAAAATTCAGAGTGCATTTTCTTTTTCGCATCAATTGTCCCTAGTGCAAATTCACAATTTGGTGTATATGACACTCACATTCACACACACACTGTAAGCACTCTAAAGAAACACAAAAAACTCAAGTAATTGCAGCATCTTTGTGGCTATAATGTCATTGTTAAAAGGGGAAAGGAGAAGTCCCAAGTCAAGTACAAAAGCTTCTAGAAAGCATGTGCCATTTGACATTAGAACTTCTAAACCTCAAGCATAAGTTTGACAGAAAAATAAAACATGGGGTGAATCATTAAGGATGGACGCCTCCACCCTCCCCGACCCCATAGGCCCATACTCTAAGCAGACTACAGAAATACCAAATGTAGATCATTATATTTTATTTTATTTTATGGTACAATGCCATTGCATCAACTGAATATGGATTATAAGAGAGAAAGTAACTAAAGGATTAGAAAACAAACTACCTCCTGAGGAAGTCCATTCCAGCCAGTTAATCCTGTCCCTGCAACATTTGATAAAAGATTCGTAGAAGCCATGGGACTGGGACTTCTTTGTCTTAATCTGTCAAGTTCATTGAAACCTTGGTTTGGCATCATTGAGGAAACTCTTATAATCTCTGAAAGAATGCACCGGCAGTGAAATTGTAAGAATTCTAACTTAGACAAAAGCCGTTGAAATCTTGTAGCACGTGATTATTTAACAAGAGAGAATACTGCATTAGAAAGAGAGGTAATTCCTGACTCCAATATGAATACCACATGTAAAAATCACTCCGCTCAAGCAGAAAATCGTTAAATGCTACTATCACCTAAAATAAATATTAATTAGTGTCTGAAGCATAATGCCAAAATGTGCCCATGGAAAATGCGCCACATACTGCCAAAGATAAAAAATAAAAAATGAAAAGATGAGCAAGTTATGGAGATTCCTTGGTCATGGATATTTCATGATAGGAGAAGCTCTAAATATCAGTTTTGGCACACAAAATTGTGATATCATTGTCAATCATATAGTTTTTCTCTTCTAGCAAGTCCTTACTCAATGAGTATTTTAACACATCTCCCTATAAATAAGCAAATATCCATTAGTTATGTGAATACATAGCTTTAATATCTAGCTCGATAAGGGAAATATCGACCAGTGTCTTTGCTTCAAAATGCGTGAATTTTTTTTAGATATAAGAACAATATAATTGGAGTCTGTTCTAAACCTTCAAAAACAATTCTTAGCCACTCGTGATAGGGTATTGGGAATAGCTTACAAACTTGGGCAACATTATCTATTCACATGTATGTCCCAATTACACACTTGTGTCTGGATTCACAGCACAACCCCACCCCAAATGAAAAAAATTGGAAGTGCATTGGTTAACTCTTAAGGATTTGGGTCCCCTGATTCCCCACTGCACAGGATTATATTCAAAGTCTCCAAATGCAAATTACACACGATGAATTGATTTAGTTTCATTTCATTTCCAAAAAGCTCCAATGAAGATGAATATTTCACATGGATGAGTGGACATCTTTACATTATGTGTTCACTTGGGCGGCCAGTGGCTATGACCAAATCAAGAAATATAATTAGTCATAAAGAACTAATTTAGATGCAAATGATAACAAGAGGCAGAGACTTTAAAGACGAATGTTGAATTGCAGAAGGAACAGATAGAAAACTTGCTGGTAAGTGACAGGAGGTCGTTTATTCAGGTACATAAATATATCCGATCGAACTAGTACATCTAGAAGGAAACAATTACTGCCAAATCCCCCAAAATGCAAGAAAAACACTCAAAAACCCAGTAACCTAGATCCAACGCACACCGTAAGTCTGTCAGTATCAAAAATCAAAATTCACCTTGATTCAAGAGTCTGTTACAGATGGGAAGAACCTGCATGAAAGGCCCAAGCTTTTGATGCTCCGCCAACAGCTCTTGCAAGTACTGACTACTAATTTTTGTTTAAAAGAAACAACAAAATCAAAATCATATATCGATCAAATAATCAGAATCAATTCAAAGAAACTAAGTAAATTAAGAATCAAAATATAGTAAAAACATACCTGTCTACATCTTGGGGGTGTCTAATCTGTGGAGACACAGCTCTTGCAGGAGAGAAGTTGGGATTGTAAAGGCCCGACATAACTTACCAATCAAATCGTTTCAGCCTTACAGAGCGCAGTAGAAAAAAAAAATGAAATAGAGAGAGGAGAGAGAACCTTCGAAAAGGGTTTGTGTAATTATAAAAAAAAAAAAAAAAGTATCGAAAGGTGTGTGAAATTTGTTGAAAGGAAGACCCAAAATCTTCCTTTTTTTTCTTTGTTTGTTTACTCTTTCACATAATTACGTCAAATAATTCAAAAAAATAATTTCGTCCTAGACAGCGTTGCACGCTCCTTTCTTAATACAGTACAGAAAATAATAATCAGAAGAACAGTAGATTTTTAGTAAAGAAAACGACTTGATGGTATGAGTGGCAGTGGTGAAAGAGGATAAATCTTGGCGGTGGCGCGTGGGAGTCTGCTAGAAGTCTCTTGAGAGCCGCCGACACGTGTCCTACATGCAGGAGAGGCAGTGGGAAAGGGCCCCATTTGGGAGCATGCTGCCAGTGACGATTGATGGTGCCAACGAAGTCTTAGCTGGACCGACAATAGCTAAAACGGCGCCGTTGGGCCGAGATGCTACAGTATTCTTTGTCCAACTTTTTTTGGGTCTCGTGTTATGTTCATTAGCATCCTAGCTGTACTCTTTGTAAAGGCACGTTTGGTATAAACAATTTTCTTTTTTCTTTATTTTTTAATCTGCAATCTCACTGTTATTTTTAATAAATAGCATTTATTTCATATCCAATTAAAATTAATATTTCAATTGAGTTCTCGTGTATTAATGTGAAATTTCTCTCTCTCTCTCTTTCCTTTTTTTTTTTTTTTTTTGTGTGTGTGTTTATGTTTCTAATTTTTATTTAATCAAGACAAATTCGATATTACAAAGTCGAGAAGTATGAAAGTGGAAATTTTGATGCATGGCCAAAAAAATTTGTATAATCATATTCACAATTAACAAATCATATCGTGTTCACTCTAACTCCGTAACAATATTACTTTTTTAATAATTAAATCAAAACTTTAGTTGAAAAATTTCAAGCCCATGTTTGAAACTATTAATTTTTTTTTTTTTGATATAAATAATTTTTGGAATAGTGATTTAATGAAGAATATGTGATTAAAAAGTAGAAAAAAAATTTGAGTTTATGTATAAAATATTTTATCGTGAAAATGTGTGATTGAAAATGAATTTGAGAATTTTTTTTTTTTTTTTGTAAAATGTTTTCGAACAGAAGTTACAAGTCATTGCATAATCAAATTTAGTGCTATTTGTATCAATTTCCAGTCTCTTATCCGTTCGGGCCCAGTTCAGAGTCCATAGCGGGGGTGGAAGAACTGGGAAAGGATAATCAGCAGTAGAGAATTGGGAAGTAGCGAAGCCATTGAACTGTGCGAGTGTGAGTGTGAGTGTGAGTGTGAGTGTGAGTGCGCGTGTGAGAGAGAGTCTGAGAGAGATGGGGTTGATCTGGTTGGAAGCAATGTTACCGTTAGGGATCATAGCAGGCATGCTTTGCGTGATGGGCAATGCTCAGTACTTCATCCACAAGGCTGCCCATGGCCGAGTATGTGTCCATTTTTTTTTTTTTTTAATGTATTTCGATTTGCTCTTTACTTCCTTTTTTTTCAGATTCAATTGATTTTCCTTTTTTTCCCATTCAGATAGTTACTAAATTTATTGATTTATGGCAGCCGAAGCATATTGGGAATGACGTTTGGGACGTGGCGATGGAGAGACGGGACAAGAAGCTCGTGGAGATGAACTCTTCTCCTTCCTCTTCTAATTAGCCACTTTGCGTTGGTACTCTTTAATTTTTCGTTTCCTGTAATTTGATCTTTTTATGCATTCAGATTGAGGTTCTTTGTTCCACGCGAAATTAAGCGGATTAGGGTTTACTCAAATCATTAATTAAAGGTCGATTTCATTTGTATGGTATGAACAAACGGATTTGACGCAAACCTTCACTAAAATCTACGCCTCCTAGATTTTCCAGATCTAATGGATGACTTTCTTGCTATTACGGGTTTCCTATTTCATTTCCACTTGGAACACTTGACACTTTGATTTATATTTAGCCACTGTTTGACATCCATTCTCTTTCTCATTTTTTTTTTCTCTTTTTTCATTTCAACCACACATTATATCAATAAAATAATATTACACATAAAACCCAAAAATTTTTCTTACTTTTTAACTATACATTTTTCCCATCAATCATTATTTCAGAATTTATTCTTCTCCAAAATGGGTGTCAAACAAGTCATTAAGTTACTGAATATGGCCTTGAAGTGGCTATGATCTGCCTCTGCTCGAAGACTACTTTAATTATATTCACAATTTGTCGATGTGAAGCATAATGACATGTGCAAGTGTCTGATTACTTCTAGGGAGCTGCTAGCTTTCTCATGTATTTTAACACTGGAAAAATAAGGATTAGTGAAGCTGAAAGAATTGAGGCATAAAACGATGAATGAGATAAAACTAAGACTAGCTTATCTGAACAGTAAGTAGGAACTGGTATTAATTCTGGGTAATAGAAGAACAGTGAGGTAATTTGATTAAATTTTGAAATCTTGAAAATTAAGATTTTTCGAGCTATTTTATTCATCAGCTTCTTATGGCATGTTTGGCATGCATGCATGATTGGAATGGACTGGAATTGCAATGAGCAAGATTTTACATTCTTTTTTCTCATTTTGCACTGTTCAATTGTGTCCAATGTCATGTACATTAATCAAGCTCTGAGACTCTGTGTAACATGGGAATGACCACATATTTGTCACTATAGTAATTTTACATCGGATGCACACACCACAGTTTAGTTTAAATGACCTGAACCTTGCTAACATCGGATGCACTTACTAAAGTAATAGTCTAATGTCAAAGAATTTCTTGGTTGAAAAAAAGTTTAAAAAGAACATATGTCGGCTAGAATATGCAATAGTTGATACCCGGTCACCGGTCCTGTCTTACTGGCTGGTCTGGTCCAGCTTTTTTAAATTTTCGGAACGGAACAAATGAAGTTTTCCTGCTCTCCACCACTTGAAACCAAGTGTTATGAAATATTAGAAATGCTTCTGAAAATCTTTCCATAAACATACTCTAGGTTAATCTTTTCAACAGCAATGTGAAATAGCTATTTGTTTCTAATTCACCTATCTTTCAAGTTTCAACCATATAATTTCAATCAGTCCCATTGATGTTGTAAATTAACAGCAAAGGAGAAAATGCAAGTGAATGGCAGTATATTGATGCAAATTTCATAAATGAATTGATAGAAGAGCCCAGCATGCTTTATGATTGGAAGAGATTCAGCAATAACATTGTGAACCATTTTATTTATCTGTTTGCAGGAACTTCTAAAAATCCTGTGTTGACTCTTTACAAGCTGCTAAGTTAGGCTGGGTGAAAATTCAATCAGTGTTGCTCAAGATTGATTTTGGGTTTGAGGGGAGGTCTAAGTGCTCTTCATTTTTACTTGATATGTTACTTGTCTTATTACTTTTTTCAGCTCGATAAATAAGAGGTTTCTAGGAGAGGACTTTAGTTTCAATCCTGCTTTCCTACTTTTCTTGTTCCTGTTTTTCTGTTTTCCTACTATTACCGTAGTATCGGTGAAACTTTGTCACTTGAATTTTTTCTTTTTCCTTTTATGGCAGGAGGACTACATTAAAGGGCTCGCTAGAAATTTTATGATATTCAAGCAGTGAACTTGTTTACAAACTGAGAGATTGTAGTTCTTTTGAGCTATGTGTCGCTCTGCTGTTTAACGTCTTGAACAATGTATGGAAAATGTCATTGGTGAGTTTAATCCTTGATGGGGCGAAAGTGATCTATGACAAATGCCCAGACGGTGCCTCAATTCTAGATTTTTTTCATTAACGTTATATTCATATTTTCATATTTCAATAATCTCTGCTCGGACACTTGCGTAAAACAAAAAAGTTGAAAACTGCTGAACTTATACTTTGGGAGTTTTTTTGTGCTGTAGGAAGGTGTTGCTATGGCAGCGATGATTGGACTAGTAAAATATTGGACTAAAAAAGTTAAAGAGCTATTTATTCAAAGAGAATGAAAAAAAAAAATTAAAAAAAATTGCAATACGTAACTTGCCTTTAGATAGATTTGCTTTGGAGGGAAGGAGCGCAACGAAAATGAAACATGATAATGCAACTCCTCATTTTCCTCTACATTGTGTACAATCAACCACCAAGGACTGTCTGAACTTGGATTTCATTATCATATTGTCTGTAAATTCATCGATAAGCTATGTAGAAACTTGATGGGTATGGTAGAAACCTCTTCTGTTTTAGCATGATCTTCAAATGGAAGTTGGTATAGATATTTATGGATTTAATGGTGGATGTCAAGAAAGAACAAAGTTTTGAAGACTTGTGGTTGGGGTGTGTACATTCGAACACGAGAATCTGTTGATATCCAGACATTTAGATTGTTTGCTTAAATAATAGGATGTAATTTTCGTGCCTGGGGCCACTTTAAAAATCAATGACATTTGATATTGTTTGATGTGTAGTAAATACTTTCTCTGTTCAATACCATTATTAATTGCAAATTGATTATCAAATGATCATTTATATATGTACAGGTTGTACCAGCATTGCTTGGCACTTGAAAACAAGTTTTCTTTACCCAATATGTAAATGACTCGTCAGTTGTCCAGTTGAGAATTTTATGTTTCATTAATAATATTTATACCCTCTTTGGTGGTTGGTACTATAGAGGCTGTTCTGATATAGTGGAATTCATGTTTATTGCATCATTAAAAAAATAGAATTCTATTAGGATTGTTTTTTGTTTAACTTTTGTGGGTGGCAGGACAAGCATATGATAGCCACTCCATTGTCAACTAATAAAGCATAGAAATGATAAAGGGAAGAAATGATATTTTGTCCTGTCTTTATCAAAAAGCATAGAGGCAAAGGATTCCTTTGCTAGAATGTGTTTTCAATTATTAGATGCCAGGTTCATACCATCTTCGATGCACACCAACCGACAAGTGTAATAGACGATCGAGCTATCCAAACGGTATTAACCTTGTCTTGCTGCGACGGTGTTCAATTATAAGATGTCAGGTTCATTCTATTTCTTGAGCGAGCAGTTATTGCTGCCGCATGCTTGTCTTACACGTCTACCAGCACCATCTGTAATAAATGCCAGCTAATGTGAACACTTTCTGGAGCTTTTGACTATATCGGAACATTAACATGCTACCAGCAAACTGGAAATTGTAGTTGTCCAATTAAAGCTCAAAAGAGACTTTGAAGTCACTTAACTAAAGCCAGTCATTCATCATTGACTAGCCAAAGAGAACAAGGGCCACTGAAATTTTTATTAATTGTAAATGGAACATAAAAAATTCATTAACAGATATAATCAAGAAATCACTCTGGTAACAACCTAGTTGCACACAAGTAATCATCAAACTATGGATGGTTGTTGTGAGAGGTCACAGATTATTATTCACACTAATAATCCTTAATTCCTCACACCACAACCTCCAACCTACCAAGGAAAAGAACAAAAAAATGTACTGGACGCCGAGAAAAATTGGAGCGATTTGGAAGAATATTCAAGGGCATGAATATGAATCGTAGAGGTCAAAGCTATGTCGATTGAACAAATTAAGGCACATACTCAGTCTCGAGGGCTGGTTGAGTCCTCGTCCCAGTAGCTGCTGGTGCTTTTGTGCTTCCAACCCTAGTCATTTCCAACGACTCCCCAACCTCTGCAGCCCTCTCCATATGCTGCATTTTCTTTGTCTTCTTGTACTTGCATGCCCAGAGTACTAGAAGTCCTAACATAATCAACAATGCCGATCCTCCTAGCACTGACCCAATGGTAATCCAGACCTTCGAATTGTTCTTCTTGCCGTGGCCACTTGGTATAGGACCTTGCTTTGGACCACCTCCAGGTCCTGGTGGCGCTGGAGACAGAGGTGTAGGAGACACAGGAACAGGAGCAGGAGCAGGAGCTGTTGACTCGACTACAATAGAGAAATGCCCCTGTTGGAATGTTGTACATGTCTTGTTAGTAGATACATTACTGAAATTAATCGCACCATTTAAATCAAATGAAACACACTTCGGAGTTGTCCCTTCTGGCAATGATTTTATATCCGAAAACTTTATCAATATGGGCTGACCATACGCATGAATGTCAAGCTTAGGCAAGTTTTTAGCCATAAGGTCTGAAGCATCATAAGCTAGAAGACCCAATACAGGAGCTAAATACATGTAACCAGGCAGAGGATAGTACACTATAGACCAATTGCCCAAGTTCTGGTACACCAAAACGAGCCTCTCAACATAAGGCTGCTCGACCACGCCATTAGGAATCTCAAACTCTTTGTACATGCTAACTCCATGTGTCCTTAAGCTACCACTCCTTAGCCTCATCGCTGAAACCATAATCCCTGTCAAATTAGAGGGTACAAATCCATCATAAACAACACCGGTCCTAGGGCGAAGAAATGCCTGATAAGCATAGTCTTGGAGGAGTGCATCAAGTGCCCGAGCATCACCTGTCGAATTTGATTGGGCCATGACAACTCTCAAAGAGCAAAACAACAGTATCGTGAGACTTCCAAGAAGTCCCATTCAATGCTTCAAAGTATTAACGAGAATCTATCAATCTGAATTGACTCGTACAAATCAATGTCAACCAAGAAAGTGTTGCAGTGATTATACTTAGATCCAGAATAAGTAAGAGAGCATTACTAAAGACTATAGATTTCCCAAATTGGTTCACTTTAATAGTAACCCAAAAAGAGGTTTCAAAATTACACCTCACGGACTTGAACAACTGATATATTTGCCAAGAATCTGATTCTGCATTCGTTAACAAACGGTAAACTGTGTATCAAAAGATCCACATTTCTTGTCTTGAATGGTAAAGCAAGTATATACGAGAAGGTTTAAACCGTTGCAAAGCAGCAGAGTCCGAGAACCACTTTTTAACCCTTTAGATTTCTTTATTCTGAAAGAGACCCTCATAAAAAAGAACACAAAATTTTCTTCAATTCTCCGTCAAAATTAGTTTTAATAACCAAATTGCTTTTAGATTCTTCCCCTTCTCAACCCCAACTACAGATGATTGATTACAGTATTCGCGGCAATGTAGATTATTTTCCACGGATAAAAAAGGAAAGAAAATAAGTAATTATTCCTTTTCCCAGACCGAGAAAAAAAGTACCTTATTTAGGATAGTTCAAAAACCCCAAATCTTCAGCAATGCCGACGATTAAAACACCACACGCGCTGAAATAGTTTGAGAACGATGATCTAACGCACTGTTTCTCTGCTTGAATTCCAACAATAAGCTGGCTCAGAAAACTGTAAGCTTAGCAGTTTTCACCCGAGATCCACCAATTTCTTATACTATAAATGCAGATACACTACCAAACCAACAAAAGCGTTTCACTTTTACGTACATATTTATCCCGCAAATTTCAACATACATAGAAGCACGCCAATTGTATTAGAGAGGGAATCTATACGAAAGAATCCCTCTCTCTATATATAGGCTTGTATATATATGTGTATATATATTGTGCTGTGCTTGAAGATGGAGTAATGGAGTCTGTTGAATGAATGGACAGTCGCTGAAAGTGAGAGAGAGTAGAGAGCGAGGGTTTGTCATGTGAACAGGAAAGTATTAGGTTGCTGTGCTGTCAAAAGAAATTGGATTGACGATTATGCCCTTGGAAATTATCAGCTTCTATTGGTAGGTTAAACTTTTTATGAGAATTTACATTAATTAATAAAAAATAAAAGAAAAGGGTCAAAAGAGTATCTTTGGTCAAACAATGTTTTACCTTCAATTTTTATTGTACGTTTTTCTATAATAATTAATGAAATATGTAATTAAAAAATTTTGAATTCTATAAATTTTGTCATTAAAATTAATTACTTATTTTGACTTACATTAAATTTAAAATTTAAATTTCCACCAAACACGAGTTTATTAATAAATAAAAGAATAAATATTTAACATAAATTCATTTTCGATCATCGCAAACTTCTTTCTCATTTAACTTCGAAGTTCAATTTTACTTTTCAACTTGGACATACATTCAAAAATTCAAAGCGAGCCTTGTAAACGGGGGCACATGCAACGATTTGATGAAAATTTTAACAGTTTTGTCATCTCGAATCGATTATGCCAAAAAGGGTGCTTTCATTTCTTTTGATAGCGAGATTTTGGTTGAGGTATGGTGTCTGATTCATTCAAACTATTCTTTGTTGGTCTTTGCCCCGATTCTATAAAATCAAGACTCCAAAACCCCACAAAGACATTGCAATTTTCCCTTTCTTGCATTCAACTTGCGTTAGGGTTTGCAGGGTACTCAATAATTCTCGCTCGTGTAACAATTATTACCACTTTGACGCAAAGCTAAAATACCCATTGTGACATCAACACATGTGTTACGTCCACTTTAACAACCAATTAAATTTTAATTAAATTTTGCCATTTGTTTTTCTTTCAATGTACGGCTACTTTTCATTTTTTTCCCTCCACCTGCTTAACTTCTGCGAAGTATTTTGCTTATCCCAAACAAATTTCTAATGATAATTGAATAGCCATCATAATTTTTCTCGGTCATTGTTTCGTAAAGGCCAACTTGATCCTCTTCCCTGACCCTTGTGCAGCCACTTCGAAGGTCGGGGCGTGTGATGTGGTTTCAGCCTCATCGTCAATGGAGAGTCGGGTCCGCTTGAGGAGTAATCAACAGGCACCAGGAGTATTATAGTCGAGGTTTTTGAACATTTTGTTTTATTTGTATCAGAAAAGATATAAATACGAGGTTCAAAACAAGAATCTGCACATCAAGCATTCTCTGTAACATGTAAAAATATTACTAACTGAACAAGCTACACTCACTGTGGACCCTTTACAATCTGCTTAAAGTTGAATGGCCAAATTAGTATCTGAATCATCCACTGATGGCCAAGATTGATTGTTTAGGAAATACCTAATGCTTGATGATTCCCCTTAATGCGTACTGTTCATTGTCCTGTTAAAGCCTCGTTTATCGAATGAAGATCGAGGATTGGTCCTGCTTCGAAGTCTTCATCTGATTTAACTGTACTTTCGAGAACGGAATATCAAAACAGAACTGCGAAACCGATAGCAGGGGCTTCTTTAATTCCGAACTTGTCTGTATACGGCTACAGGCACTATCATTGTGTGCAATTGCAGCTGTAGTTAGATAATGTAAACCTGAAGTGCGAGTGGCATCATTGATCTGGCTCGGGGGTTCGCTAGTTTGTGAGGTCCATGTTGATGGTACTGAGCTTTTCTCGTTTCTCGACTTTAGTTCCTGAAGAACCGAATGAGAATTCTCTAAAGCTAATATTACTGGAAGTACCTTATCATCTGGCCTGCCTGCATCGACAGTAATCGTTGTGGATCTGGTGCAGGTCATGTTGATCCGGTAGGTTGGAGAATTCAAATCTCTTAGAAATGAATTGAACGAACAGGAACCCTTCCGACTCAGTTTTCTTCCTAGTTTGTGAAACCTTGTCATGTTTGGAAATGCAACTAATGTTCAGTCCACTTTGCATTGCTGATTTAGCACTGATTTAGGTTGTTTCTTCCACTCTGGTACTGTTATTTTCCCTTTGGTTTCTATCATTTGCCTCTTCTCCATCTTCAGCATCAGTCAAATCAATTATATTATCTGCTTTATGAAATGGTTGAGATACAGGAATAAAGCCAAGCAATTTCCCAGATTCAGTGGTGCTTATAGTATCAAAAGCTACCGGATTATGGTAAATAGAAAACTTTTCATGTCATCCTAGGAGCTTCCGTTTTGCGACCATTTGAGCTATCGATCCCAAATCTTTGATGAATGACATTAAGCTATCCCTGTAACTAATATCTTCATCTACAAATACAAGAGCAATTTAGATCCCACTCAGTCAACAATTTAGTAAGATGGATTGCATAGCATTGTACAACAATAGGGAAGAAAAAGAAACGAAAAAAAGAACAATACAAATAAAGATAGAGAAGAAAAAAGAAATGGAAGTTAACGAAGAACATTTTAACACATAAATAGGTAGAGAAATAAAAAAAGAAACAATACACCACCCACGATCAGCATATTATTTTAAAGGGAAAGGAATAGAAGTTCCATTACACGAAGAAGCCAAATAAAATGGGGAACTTAAAAAAATCAGTGGTTTGGAACCAACGGTCATCCTTATTATGTAAAGATGACCTCCATTGTCGATATGTGGAACAACAATACATTCTACCATCTCTACTGCCTGTTATGGAAAGACATACGTGTTAGTATGAAATGTCAATATCTCGTTCTCCACTTTGAATTTATCAAGTTTCAATCTGGATGATACTAGATTTGTTTATCCAAAGAGTCTGGGGTCTGAGAGAATGCAAGCTTGTCGATCCATATGATGTTCAATATGGAGAGAAAAGTTGGAAGTTTTTACACGTACAATTGGAGTTTTAACAATTTTCGTGATGAGTCAAGTAAGAGCAAAAACCGACATGCAGAGTCCCTTGCGGGGATTGAAGATTCAGGTAAGGAGGTACATTTTGTCTAGACAAGGCTGCCTCTTAAGGATCCTACCCTCTCATGGTCTGTATAATTTATCAGATCTTACATGAACAAACAGTGGATTGTATAGCTGATCAGTAATGTACTTCAAATCTATGAATTATATTATTTAAAAAGAAGAAATAATAGAAAGAGTTCACTCGGATACTTGTCTTTAACACTTTCAAAAGAAATTCACTGTCCAGTACATCCAGGATTTCCTTTGGTGGTTCTCATCAGTACTGACGGTCTTGATGAAGAACACAGTCTTCTCTTTGAAGAAACTTCACTGCGTACATTACTTACTTTGACATTCGATTGACTTGAATCCATGGCTACACTCAAGACTTTTCTCATAGATCTTCTTCTCGTCCCCGAAAATTAGGATACAAAGTTTTCAGGGTCAATTCTAAGAATATGAAAAACTTCCTCAGCTAATTCATGGATAGCCCGAGCCTGTATGACATCAGAGCTTGGCAGTAAATTAGTATAGAACACGATGACCTTAAATGCAACCCAAAGTGGTATTGTAGCTAAGGATAATAATTTGAATGAAATACCTGTCTAAAATAAATGGTAGCTGTGGAATTGAAATGCATGGCATTTTCTGATATAAAAAATACATCATGCTGCATAGTTATCCAAAAAAGAAAGAAGGAAAAAGATAGCACAAAATAATCAAACAACTAGAAAAGCTACATAAAAGAAAATCCATGGAGGTTAAGTACAATCTCGCTTTAGCAAGTACAGAAACAAGAAGGAAACATAAATTTTGGAGAAAGCAACAAACCTCAAACTGTTCAAGGTTCTGATACATTCCTTCATGAAGTTTAGCCCTCATAGTGGCGAAGTCCATAGGCTCTTTAACGATTTCATAATGATACTCAACATTCAGAAACGAGGAAGTTGTTAAATGAAGTAATAGAAGAAATAAAACATTCATGAATTGATCGGTGAAATCAATACCGGGATTTATGATTTAGCAGTTTGAAAGAAAGCAGGCCAACCATTAGGGATTTCACGATCATCGTGTTTATGATTTCCGTTGTTCTTTTCCAATTCACTATCATTTGTCCATCTGACTGATATTATATAAATAAACAAATATTATGTCACGATACTTTATCAACCTTTCCATCACATCGACACCCACATTGCACAATATCTCTGATAGATGCAAGTGACTTACCGAAAACAGTTGAATGATCTTCGCCTTGCGGATTATCTCTAACCTGCACATGACCGGAAACATAATCTCTAATTTTTTTTCTGAAGCTCCCAGTTAATGTTGCCGCAGCCTCGAGTACTCCACCTTCGTCTACCCCGTTTTTTCCATCAACATTTCCTCCTAGCAAGAACCATTAAAGAAGTGCTGAAAAACAAATAAAGATAAATAAATTCTAGGCGTCTTGGATGAAAATTGTTGAAGTTTCTTTCGGGGATATTTATTAAAAGTTTTGGACTTTCATTGCACATTTTCGAAAAATTTGAGACTTTCAATGCAAATTACTTTTTTTAATTAATAAAATATTAGAATTGATAGTCACGTTATTTAGTAAAATAATATTACACATAAATCTAAAAAAAAAATCCTTATTTTTTAACCCTACATTCTCCAAAATATTATTATTATCCTTATTAAAATATGAAATATTAAGTCCAAAGAGGGGCTAAACGTTGACTTTTAATCAACTGGCCCATTTTTGGACGAAAATCACTCGAGTAAAATTTTCAGGACCTACTGCTGCTTTAAATCAAATATTTGGGTAAAACTAGCACATTTTTGAAATAATTTTTGGCCTGTCGCTGAAATTATTCCATATTTTCATTAAGAGTGATTTAACGACAATTTTGCCCATTCTCATTTTTTAGGTCAATGAGGTCACTTTTTAAAATCAAAAGTCAATTTTTTCCTCCGTTAGGTATATGGAGAGTAATACATTGGAGTGTCGATTGATTTATTATAACCTATAAATTAGACCTTGTCGAATTAGAAATCGAGATGGTGTCGACTTTTAATATTTTACCATCATTACCATTGTCGCTTATTACTACTAATAACACAACATGTTTCACCATACCGTGACTGCAAACACCCCCAAGTTTGAAAAGAAAAATTATGGGCCCAATATTACACAAAGTATCACGCATGCATCATGATATGGAATGGATCCATACTCTGGCGCCTTTGGGGAGTGAGAGAGATACATTGTAGAAGATTTGGCACGTGCCTAGAGTATTAGCCAATGTTTGGTTTGAATAAAAATTAAATTTTGATAAATGTTTGACGAAATATGTGAATGAAAAGTTTATAAAATCTGTGAGTCAATGAAACGTGTGACTAAAAATTATTTTTTCAAAAAAATGAATTTTAAGGAAGAAGGCAAAAGGGGGCTCAATAACCACTCTTTGGCCATTTAAAATTGTTGTCTATAAGTATTGTGAAAGGGATAGTACTTTGTCAACATAGATGTGACAAATTGTTGTTATTTGAGTTCGTCGCCTCGTTTTTTATAGAAGTTAATGAAATGTATGATTAAAACGTTAAAAACGAAAATTTATAACACGTATTATATTGACCCCAAAAAATGGCTCAACAGATGCCGGGCTCGCTCTTGCCACGTCAAGCACGATTTCAGCGCGCTTTTGCCAAGATGATGACGATAATCGGTTGAAATTGAGCACGAGAGGCACTTTTTCGCAAAAGACGAAAAACTTTCAGATTCCGACAAATGGAACAGGAGACAATCGCGCTAACAACAATCGTCGAATATGAATCCAAAAAGTTCTAAGCAATTTACATGCAAAAATTTGTCGAAAGATAGACGGAAGATATGTATGTGTTTGTATATTAAATCAGATGACTAATTGTTTTTTCTTTTCCTCTTTCAATCTCCAACAACCCCCTTTTAGTTACAATATGAACCTATTTATACTATTTTGGCAGA
>CAIGRB010132324.1:64268-87513 GCA_903798255.1 Fraxinus quadrangulata
ATTTACAGATTTCCTAGGGAAATATTTTGGTCTAGCAAAAATCATTAGAGGGTAGAATTAGATGGTCTTCCTAAATAAGCATTTTATTTGGCAAGTAATATCGATGAAACTATCACAAATGTTATGAACTTAGAAAAAGAGAGCAAAATAATTATATTTTACTAAAAATCAAATTTAATGCAATAAAATGTCATAAAATAATTTCTCAAGTTTACAAACCAAACATGTTTTCGAGTTTTCTGTTTTGAAAAATAATTTTTCAAAAGGACAAACAAAATGCGTTTTTAGTAATCTTAAAACCACGATAATCAAAATGGAAAACTAAAATGAAATCAAAATTCAAAACTCGAAATTGAACTATAAACCAAATGGGCCCTTGGTGTTTTAAGTGAGGCATTGTTTCTTTTTTTAGCCATAATTTGATTAATTTACAAATCATATATAATTTGTCAAATTTTATTTTAAACAATAAATTCTAATGAATTTATAAGTATTATTAGCTTATTCATCGCTCATTTTGATCTATACGTAAGTTTTTCATAAAGATGGAATAATCATTATGCCCCATTCTTCCCTCATTAAGTTTTAGACTTTCAGCTCTGATTCCTACTATAGTAGTTATAGCTTTCAATTTCAACAATTACCATCGAATACGAAGGCTGCGCTCATTGGCCGAGACGTGCACTAAACCTACGTCTGGTGCGATAATTGTGTGTGGAAAAAAACAAAATATAGTATTAAAAAATTATAATAACAAATTGAAAAATACATTTCAATACCTGGAAACGGGCCCCACACCTCCAACCATGACACTCTTGACTTTGTTTTCTTATGTTTCCCCTCGTTTCTTCTGAAAAAACTATCAACATTCATATTGATTCTTCGCATTTAGGTATGGTGTTGGATTCTTCAGTCCACGCCCTACTTCGGCTTCAATTTCGTTTTCCTGGATTGGTAAACTCTGCCACATTTTTCAATTCTTTTTGTTTCTTTTCTAGTTCTAGCAAAATGAAAAAGCTTAGGGTTTATATATGTAATCTGTGAATCTATGCTTAGAACTGTGTTTTTCACTCTTTATTCCTTGTAAATTTTGTTCAGGAGATCGATTATTGACTTGACGCTTCGGATTTAAAGTTTTGGTCATCGGCCAGCGACATTGACTTTGTCTCCGGCTAATCAATGTAGTAAATTAAATTTACCCTTCAATATCGCAAATTATCGATCTCGCTTCTGTTTGATTTTTTACATTTGAATCAATTGGATCTTGTTCTCGTTTGATGTATATTTCAGATTCTTGGTGGGCATAGTTCGTGTCTGCATTTTTGTTTCCGTTTATCAATTTTAATTTTTGCAGTGAATTTGAAGCAGGCTTGTGCCTATCAAAATATTTAGTTGTCAGTTGTTGAAATATTATGGGTCAAGCTGATTGGGGGAAATTATCATGTTTGCTTCCATGAAACGAAACAGATAGTTGGATCTCATTTATCTTAGTACCCGAGATTCAATATTTCTCAAATTTTATTTTTTTGACTGTGTGGCTCAGTATCCCTTTTCAATTTTCGTTTTTCTTTTCGCGACAGAAATCCAAGAACTTATGTGTACATGTAAATGCATATTTACTAGTAGTTTTCCCTTGATCTTTCTGATAGCTTAGCATATTGACTTGTTACACGATTTCTTGAGAGGGTGGAATTTATGGCTTCAACAAATTAGGGTTCATCGGCCTTCTAATTTCTCTAGGAAAGAATACATATTCAGTGGATTTGGACCGCCTTGTAGTTAGTGCCTGAGTATTTAGTTTTGGTACTGATGGGAGAGGTTGGTAACTTCATCTATTATATTCATTAGACAAAATTATATACAAGGTGATTGTGTGTTTTTTTATCATAGTCTACTACTAGTTTACAATCTATCAAGACATTTTTTTCCCTGGCACCACCACCACCACTCTCATTTAATAGTGGATAATGCTTGTTGTACATAATTTATGTACATAGAGAGGTACATAATGTGATGTGACAATCATCCGATAGTTGATGTGAAAGTGTGAGATTTGAATTAAATGTTGGATATGTGTCACATGTAATTATGTGAACCATTATGTGAAAATTTATGTACCCCTAGCAAAGTCCTTTAATCATTAGCTTATGTGGTTTATATTAATCAGGACTGTCAGTTTCTTGCATGACACTTTACGCCATCGCTTACTGGACTCAATTTATTCATGTTCTATGGATTTCATTGCAGTTCTAAATGGATGTAAATTCAGAAGATATGTCGGAAGAATCTGCTCAGTCCAGACTCAGTCACATAAATGAGAATTTATATGTTGAAAACTCTATCCTTCCCGTTGTCCCCGCAACTTGTGCTTTATGCCAAAGAATCCTTTCATCTGATAACGAGGCTGGTGATCTTGAAGCTATCAACATATGTGGAGATTGCAAATTTTTGTTTCTTGAGGATCTCGAGACCACCACACCAGACTCATACCCGAGGAGAACACTTGGACCAACGAGGAGAAGGTATGACAGCTCTGAGTCAATCGAGTCTATGTTCTCCCAACAATTTTCGCAAATGATAACTCTGGCAAGGCAAAACCAGTCCACAGTTTTAGAGCATGATAATCAGTCTGTAGATGGTGCTGCAAGGTTAGTGCAGCTTACGAGTACTCGTACAACTCCAAGTGGGTCCAGTAGATGGAGGAGGGTGTTTTCTGATACTGAAAGTGATGGCTTTGATTCTTTCTATGGAGAGAGTGAATCAAATGTCGGCTTCAGGAGATACAGGCATTTCCACGGTGAGGGCGATACCATTTCATATACTACTTATGGAGGAGACTCTGATGCCTCCATTGATGGTAACAGTCTCCTGGAAAATGAAACTTTTGCCCAACCAGATGGTGGAAGTGACCTAGAGAGTGATACTGATATAGACCCAATGCATGCTGGTCTATACCAGTGGAACTCGGAAGATTCAGAAGAAGATGAAGGTGAAGGTAGTGACTGGGAGGAAAATGATGTTGAGGGAAGCAATGTTGAGTCCTCAAGAGCTCGAACTCTGAATTATGGGTCTTTGGGGTCAAATGGGAGCAATGCACGCACAAATTGGCACAGACAACATTTTTCTCCTGAATTTGACGGTACATTTCGGATGAGGGTTCCGGAGAGGACACAAACACATACTGCTGACTACTTAACTAATTTTCAAGAGTTAGAGACACAAAATTATGTTGGAAATGCTGGGGATTATCTTGATTCCAGAGGCTTTGAGAACCTGCTTGAGCACCTCGCTGGAACTGATAGTTCAAGAAGAGGAGCACCTCCAGCAGCTATATCCATTGTAAATAATTTGCCGCGTGTGATCATTAATGAAAACCATGACAAGCTGGTTGATTTGGCATGCGCAATCTGCAAGGATTCTATAATTGTTGGCACTGTTGTAAACCAACTTCCTTGTTTTCACATCTATCACCCTCCCTGCATATTGCCATGGTTGAGTGCACGCAACTCGTGCCCCCTTTGTCGATATGAGCTTCCGACTGATGACCAAGATTATGAGGAGAAGAAAAGAGACAGAGAGAGTGGATTTGGGATGCTCCATACTGAGCAGCGTGATGTGAATGAGGATAGTTCCTCAGACACTATGGATGATCCTGTAGTTGATGAAGTTTCTCAATTTTATGGTGCTAGAGCAGATGAGGAACTAGTGGATAGAAATGATGTAGCAGATAACTCTATTAGGGAAAGTCCAAGAAACCGACGATTCTTTCTTGCTGCTGCTGCTCCTATTGTCAGTATTGTAGGCATTACTCTTATGTTGTGGTTAGGAAAGCCATTAATAGATGGAAGGTGGCCGAGTGACCGCATTCTCCCTGCCAGGGAGAATAGCCGAAGTAGAAGGTGGTGGTCTTTCTTCTAACATGTTCTTTAGTCTACAGATTTTGGTTGAAATAGTGGACTCTTGGGTTTGTGCAACTAACTTCAAACTTATGTGTTCAAAGATTTCCTGGTTTTCAAAACCTGCATTTAGAAGCGTGACGCAGATAATTGCTCATTTTGGCAGAGATCTTCGTTTTCTTTTTATACGTAAAGGAACGGCTAATGCCTTGTCTCCACCTGGTGTTTTCCTAGTTCAAGTTCTGGCAGGTATTTTTGTTTATGCAAATCAACTACTTGGGGTTTCGAAGGCATGTGAGCTATATTGTATATGCACTAAAGTTAACTAGAAGTTTAATACAACTTACAGATGACCATTTTTCTCTAGTCCATCTTTTTGGACAAGTTACGTTTTTTTACACGATTCTGTTTTCCTTTTCAGTAATTTACATATTTTCTTTTGTATTGTTTGTTTGGTTTCTTTTTGATCTGTGGGAGAGGCTCATAAAAAGTAACAATACAACATGCGTTCAAAAAAACAAATGAAGGATGCACATGATAATGAGGCAGAGATATCTGTATATTAAAGAAGCTTTATATAGAATTTTTTAAAGACGAATTCTGCTGGTACTCATGAATTGTACATCTAAACTCGTGATCTATGCCTCCCAACTCACTATTGAACTATGTGCATGAAACTGAGGAAACCCAGTTTGTCTTGAACAGCTTATCATCACATTATCTTGGAAGAGCAAAGTCGAACTGTCGATCCATCCAATTATTGCAGCCGACAGTACGGACGCTGCCATGGCAGGTGATCCTTTTGAAAACCTGCAAGTGCATGGGATCGTGGTCGAGTAATATAATGATGAATAGAATGTCGAATCCACTAGGACTGTGTTTAATGTAGTTAAAATTAATTGCAACTTTAATCGAATAGAAAACAAAATTTGTGATATTTTTATACTAATCTCTAAATTATTAATTAAACTAATGAAAGTAAGTAAATGTATTTTTCAAATATATGATATGCATTGTTAAGATGTCGAATCTTTCATATTATTCCATTTTTAGAGTAACAATTAAAGTGACAATTTGAAATAATTCATGTTGGTCAATGTTCTTAATTTAATTGAAAGTCTCTTTCGATAGCGATCAAATTCATTCTCCTCATGTGACCCTTCTATTTATCGATGAAAAATGCAAACATGATAAATGCATTAACAAGTACTAGAACACATATTGAAACCATATAAAGCATATATGTATATTTCTATGAAACCTTATAATGTTTATTATATTGTACTTAAATCATATTGTCTCTCTCAATAATTTGGTAGATTTGATCCGTAGTTCTTTTTGTGATAGAACCATCGCATGTGGAGTCTACGTTAGCCATACTTATCGGATTCAAACAAATGTAGAAATACTGCACCTGAAGCCATTTATGCAATCCGTGTTGTGAGCATTGGCGGAACAAACCATTTGTATCGTTCCCAAGTATCCGAATATCATTCTGAGTCTAGTTGCTGGAATGTGGTAATCTTGTCCTTCAGCTTTGCAATCCTTTTCGGCGGGAAATATTTGTTAAGGAATTTCTAACTTAATTGGTTCTATGTAGTGATACTCTGAAGTAGACACGTGTTTAACCACTCTTTGGCGGAGTCTCTCAATGTGTATGGGAGAAACCTCGACCTGATTACTTTACTGGATATCCCTGGATACTCAATAGTTGCACACATATCCAGAAAATTTGATATATGAGCGTTGGGATTCTTTGAAGCTCTCCCAAAGAATTGTAGCACGTTTTGAAACATGTTAATCACATTAGTCTTCAGGTGGAAGTTTGCTTGACCAAACACCGGATATAGTATGCTAGATCGTTTTTCACAACCGATGGAACCATGTACTCTCCCACGGGCCTTGCATTTTCATTAGCTGCAGCCACATTCGATTGTGCTGCTTCCAGATTAGCCCCGATGACTATTTGATTCGGATTATCCTCTACCATGTCTTCCTCTTTTTGTTATTGACGTGTTTCCAACTGTTGTCTTTTTCGAAGGTTGAATGTTAGTTCGATCTCCGGGTCAAACTGAGCAAGATCGTCGATTTCGAATTTCTCATACAAGGTTTTAAAAAAGATAGCAGGAAACATCGTAATGTTTTTCTAATATAATAAAATAAACTAAAAATACAGTAAAATTCAGATTAAAGCTAAACTTATAAAAAACAATAGTCACCGACAATGGCGCAAAAAACTTGATCATTTGAAAACTCGCAAGTGCATGGGATCGCTGTCAAGTAATATAATGATGAATAGAATGTCGAACCCATGAAGACCATGTTTGATGTAGTTATAATAAATAAAAGTTGTATTTTTTTATACTAATCCCTAAATTATCAATTACACTAATGAAAATAAGTAAATGTGTTTTTCAAATATATGAGATGTATTGCTAAGATGTCGAATCCCCCATCCATTTTTAGTGTAACAATTAAAATGACAATTTAAAATCATTTATGTTGGTCAATGTTCCTAATTTAATTGAAAGTCTCTCTCGATAGCGATCAAATTCATTCATCTCATATGACCCTTTTATCTATCGATGAAAGATTCCAACATGATAAATGCATTAACAAATGCTAACACACCTATTGAAACCATATAAAGCATAGAATTATATCTTTATCAAACCTTACAATATTTATCATATTGTGACATGATAAATGCATTAATAAGTACTAGAACACCTATTGAAACCATATAAAGCATAGAGGTATATCTCTATCCTCTATCGAACCTTATAATGTTTATTATACTGTGCTTAAACCCTATTGTCTCTCTCAATAACAATAAAATTCACTGACAATTCAATTTGTGATCAAGATATTAAAACGAACGATAAAAACGATAATAAATATCCACAAATCAAATCAAATTAAAGTCAAAATAATTAATTGAAAACTAAATATATCATAACAAAGATTCATCTCATCGTCGCAATGTATAAAACTAGCCCTATATATCGAAATTTCAAGAAATCGTATTTAAGCGAAAAGATATAACCCGAATTTTTGATAAATTGAGAACATGAAGATAAATCTTGAATCTTTTCAATGGTTTCTTGATAAATCTACACTTGCACCTTCTTTTCTTTGCTAAAATAAAAAAAATAAAATAAAAAAAATTTGAATCTTCAATTAATTGACTTCTTGCAAGCCCCCTCCAATTCTCTCACGAAAACTATGAATTTTCCTCATTTAATAATAATTTATGAATATTGAAGTATGAAATATATAAGAGAGATAACTCATATGTATTTTGCTGTTAGATATTTGTAGAATAAAAAATTGATTGAAAATCATGTCCAAATTGACTTCCAAGAGAGTTCCAATCGAATAAGGAAAATTATTTTCACATCGGATTTTTTCTCTGTGCACAACAGTCAATATTTTAGCCATAGTTTCCTTTCTCAATATCCAATTGAGGCGATTCAACGTGTATTGAAAATCTAACTCAAATGGCTATAACTTTTATAGAAATAAATTTGTTTCAATTATAACGTTTATTATACCAAACATGGATCTCAATTTTCGATTAAAAATCTAGAATATAACTTGTGTGATTGATAATTGATTTTGATCATATTCTATTCCCTTTTGAGTTCTAATTCCATCAAATTGTCTCATAGCAATCTTCAAGATATCATCTTGTAGTTTGAATCAACTATTGAATACTTACAACTTGGTCCTCAAATTTTGGATTTTGTCATTTTTCCTTGATTTTCTTTTGTTTCCTCAAATTCCTCATTCAACCATTAAGTTTAGAAAAATTCTATTTGTACCTAATAATTTACCGAATCGACAAGTGACGACCCCCTATTTGGGAGGGGGGAGCGCCTGTGCGGGGGCACTTGTGCCCAATAGGGGACCGCCACTTGACAATGCGATAAAATATTAGATAAATTATTAGGTACGTATAGCTTGGTCCTTAAGTTTAACCTATATAACATAAAATACAACAATTTATGATTTTTTTTGTCAAAAGAATTGTCAAATATCGATATTTTAGGCCCTGAATAAGTGGGGTGTCATACTTTTGCTATACTTCAAAATAGTATGTTGAGATAGAGAATGATCCATCCAGCCATGGAAAAAACAGCGAAGATATGAACCCAGAACAATACTGCAGCTGCTTCCCTCCCACATCCTCTAAGACTGGCAACGGCTCCTGTGAATTTGGATATTGTTAGCTTTTTTTTTTTTTTTTTGGCAAGTTTAATCACCAAACAGCCAGAACATTAAACTGACAAAAGTAGACAGCCTCAGTACACGGCTGCTTTTACTTCGTGGGGATGTTTCGAAAGTATTTTAAAGAAAGCATAGTTGAGTACTGAGGTTTATAAGGGTGTGCTGTACTGAGGTTTATAAGGGTGTGCTGCGATCTTGAATACTCTTAAAAATTGGGAAAAAAGTTATAATAGTACATTTGGTGTGTGTTGGGACAAGACTAATGTATAATAAACAAAATTCCATCTTTTTTTTAATATATATAATATTTAGCGTTCATTTGGGATAGGTTTTTCCATGTGAAAGAAAACCTTTTTGGAGAATGTGTTATTAAGAAGCAAGGAAAAATTATGGGAAATGTGAAAAAAAATTATTTTTTTTATTTTTTTTGTAGAATGTGGTTGAAAATGATTTTTGGAAAAAATTATTTTCGAAAAAATCTCTCCCAAACAAGGCCTTAGATGTGCTGTATCTATATATACATGCTTACCAGAGAGCACAGATGTGGGCATTGTGTGCTGGAGAAGGAGGACAAATCTGAACATTTTATCATTTGGGGGCAGGAAGCCAAGCTTATCAGCCAATGTGACAATGCCAAGACCAACTGGAGGAACCAATACTAGTCGCCCGAATATAATGGCAGCTGTTGTCCGTGCACCTAGTTTTGAACTTCCTGGCCCTGCAAGAATTATAATCTTAGTAATGAGGATAATGAATAATAGGGGTAAAGCAAATTCCAGATCCCTGTGGTGTACAGATGCTTATGATTGGAAATACTGAGCAAGCTTATACACCATGAAATCTTCAGCCTCTCAATGAAATCATATTGCTTCCAAGATATGCCAACTTACCCTCTACAAGGTTGCCTCCTAATGCCAACAATATGCACGGAATCATTGCTTCCCTGGTAATTGGACATTATTTGATGATTATACAACAATTTGTACATAGATAACATAGATAGTTAAGCCAATATATCCATCGGGCATAGTTAACAACTCCCATAAGTCATACAACAACAGCACGTCAACATATTAAAGAAGAAGAAAAATCAAGAATCTGATTTATAGTATAGTTCCAATGATGTCTACTAATGTGTACCAAACATATGCCTATTCCAAATGAAGCTTAAAAGTGCATTGCGATACACAATTGGAGAACCATAAAAACACTAATCAAAAGAGTAATTAAATGTAACTTGTTCTGGGAAGGAATTGAACATACCCAAGAATCAAGCAGCTATCAGTGAAAAAGTAAAGTGGAGCATCTGGCATGAAGATTAATTTCTTCAAAAATGGAACACATCCTATAAAGATAGCGACGATCTGTAGCAAATATTGCAGGCAGCTTATCAGGCTTTTTTATGAAAATTCCTAAAACCACATTATCATAGACACTTGAACATTGGGGAAAGTATTTAAATGGAAAGCCCTCCGATTCAAAAAATTATTTTGTCTAGGAACATTCCACTGTCGGTTGATTGCGAGAAATAAGTTGATGATTCCATCCATGATGTAACCAGCTCACTAACTTCATACATTTAAATTTTTATATTTTATGAAAACACAAAAGTGGGTCCCAAAAACATCTACATCGTGAACATGCACCCCACCCCACCAAAAAAAGAAAGATAAAATAAGTAGAGAATCAAAAGCCCCATCCTGAGAAAATACTGATATAGTTCTGAGTGGGTACGGGTTTGTTAAAACTACTGATATTATTCATAACTTTTTAAGGGATAGGCTTTTTGAGATTTCATCGTGCCAATGCTGTTGAAGTGTCATGTTACCTCTAACGATGAGCATTCGAAATCATGGATGTGTATTGAAATGTATATTTCAAATTTTGAGTCACTATTCTCTAAAGGAGGAAATGAGTTTTGTCATTTAAATGCCTATGGTATATCAACAAAGAGTTTTAAGTAAATGGATATGCCACTTGCAGTCAGTGAAGAAAAAAAAGAGATTTAACAATTGCACCAAATGTACAAAGGAATTGAACTTACAGAAGCTATAATAGGAGGTTGAATGATTTGCTTGAGCTTCAATACTTCATAGAGAAAATTCAGAAAATCTTTAATCTGCACAAGAAAGCACAAATAGTGCAACATTAGTAGATTCAATACCCAAAATTCAAACACAACTGCTTGATGTGTGCTATAAACCATGGCTTTATAACTTACGTAACACACATATGTAACGTTTCTATCCTTGAATCCTTAAGTTCCAAACATCAAAATTTTCAAATGTTTTCCAATTTAAGAAAGAAAATATTGTCATTGAGATTTTCAGACCTGAACACAGTACATCAATACAGTGTATGTTGCATGCAAAATAGGTTCATTTTCACCTTCTCTTTCTTTAAAACGCCTGAATTAGTTGGTGTAGCTTCTTCTGTGAGCAGTGAAACTTGCTCAGAGGAACTATTCTTTGCAGGGTTACTGGAGCTGTTAGGAGGATTCTTAATGAGAAGATTTCGTTCTTCAACATCAAATGTGCCTTCAGGAGGAGGTGCAAGCATATTAAATACATAGGTGTACAGGACAATTGCACCAACCTATGAACAAAATAAGTTATTGAGTGAACAGAAATATATTATAGAAAAGTAAGCAGAGAGGCTTGTTGAAGTGCTGAAATCCATGAGAGTTTATGTTTTATGGGATTTGCCAATTTTTAAATTAAAAGATTTTGACATAATTCATTTATTTGCATTAATCAGAATATCTAAAAGCTGAGTGAGTGAAAAGGTATAAGTGGCTGCACTCATTCTAAAAGTTCTCACAAATTTCCTTCCATTCTAATATAGAATCTCTCACGTGCATAAAAGTAAAATCAATTAAAGGTGAGTTGCAGTGGCAGCAAGCATTTTCAAGTTATAACGTACCCATTGGCCGAATGAGATGTAGGCATTTCCATCTTGAGAACATTTTGCAGAGTCCCCAAAAGGGTTAGATTTATCCCCACATAATGCAGCAATCAAGACAAGTGGCACATTTCCAATGTTCCCTGTAAACAAGCAAATTCCAGAATATCAGGAAAACTAGAGTTATTATAACAGGACCTATGTGTGTTCAAAACATTCAGGTTCAAAATTTCTAGCTTTGAATGCAAATATCAGATTTGTATAAAACATACTGAACATCCAAGTGGAGTGCAGGAACCAGAGAATAACAAGCACTTCAACCATTTCTATTTTCAATGAAATCGTAATGCATACAAATTGTAACAAAGAAAGGCATCTGATCATCTGGATAACCTGGCTCATCCACCTCACACAAAAAGTGTAAATTGCAACTCTAGCATATAGAGGAATGGCTCAGAAAGTGAACCAATAAATGTAGACCCAACAATACATTATATATGTAGCTCTAGATGTAATTAGAGGTCGTCATCTGGTTCTTATATATTTTTCCATTATTCATTAACAATATTGCTCTGGTTGAACCCAACAAGAATAAGAATGAATTATTAGGGAAAGTGCAGTCCTTGATATAAATGCAACATTCGGTGAACTCGTTGCCCACAAACATAAATGTAAAGCTGCAAGTTATAATCTTGTACCTTTTTGAGCTTTTTCTTGTGATTTCCCAATTAGTTAATATCTTTAAATTTCAGCTCCTAATATATTAGCTATTATCCATGTTTGGTGAACATATTTGTAAGTTAGTTACTGTGGGAAAATATGATTATCCTAATTTGGGCAGCCGAGTACAGCTGTGAATAATTAGGATTATTTTGTAACCATTGTAATTTCCAACCATTAGAATATCTTTATGGATTAGTTATGATTTGCATATTTTATTTGTTCCTTAATTTACTGATTGGGTTTCAGCTATATAAACCCTTTTGATACCTTATTCAATCAATGCAATTCATATTTTTTAATCTCCTATTTTGTGTCATGGTAGCAGAGCTTTAGGCTTGTTACCCTAGTAATTGTATCCATTCTTTTCTCGTTCATCCTCCTTTCTTTACATCATCAATTAAACCCCGATTGACCGCCCTTTGAGACCATATGAAGAACTATGACACATACTTCAGCAATCAGCAATCCTTTGGAGACAGTGCTTGAAAACAATAATCCTTATAAACAGGAGAGTTGCAAAACATTCAAGCAGCCTATAGATTGAACAAGAAGAATTATCTGAAGTGGTCAAAACTAATTCGTATCTTTTGGAAGGGAAGAGGCGAACTGAAAAATCCACTTGGTACTAGGCCTAAAAAAAGGATCTAAAATTCGATGCTCAGGATGAATAGGACTCAATGGTGATGTCCTGATTGTAGAACTCTATAGTGCCAGAAATCAGTGAAACATGCATATTTTTTGACATGGCTAAAGATATATGGGAAGCAGTCAGACAGACTTACTCCAAGGTCCGTTACGCGGCACAAATTTACACATGCACAACCAAGGTCACTGCCACCATGGAGGAAGATTGATTAATCACTGAATATTCAAACTTTTTAAAAGGTTTTTGAATCACTATCGGTGCATCCAAATGAAGTGCAGTGAACAAGTTGCTGTTTTTAAGATGTTTGTTAAGAAAGACCGAATTTACGAATTTCTTGCCGGCTTAAATATTGAGTTTGATGTAGTACGGGTGTAAATACTTGGAAAAGAAGACATGTCATCATTAAATGAGGCTATTGCAATCGTCCTTGTTGTAGAAGGAAGAAGAAGAGTTACAGTTGACACACTCATAGTGGAGAGTTCAGCTTTAGTGTCAAAAAACACAAACATGAAGGAATCTAGCATGGAGTAGCACGTTGGTGAAAACAACACACAAGGAGATCTGATGACATTATCTAACAAAGATACACTATGGTGCACTTATTGCAAAAAGTCGAGTCATAAAAGGGGGACAAGTGCTGGAAGCTTCACGATAGACCTCAAAAAACTCATCTAAAAATTGGTGTGATAGAGGTAGGCAGAAGTAGGCAAAAACCCAAAAAACTAAAAGATGTTTGCAGAGTTCAATCGTGAAGAAATTGAAAAGTTCAAATTTTTGTTGGATTTTTGTTGGGGATGTTTGAAAAGCCATCTAACACAGGTACCTGAGATATATCTTCCACTTTTCATGCTTTTAATGTCTTGAATAAAGTCTCTTCTAGCGCCTAGGTCATTAACTCAGATACCATAGACCGTATGGCTTGTTCATTGCAAAAATTCATCTCATATACCACGTGTCCTAGTAATTAAAAAAAATAACTATGGCAGATGGTTTTGTAAAGACACTAGATGGTGAGGGAGATATTTTTATAAACAACTCTCTTACACTTAGAAATGTTCTTCATGTTTCGAAATAATACACCAATCTTGTGTCGATCCAGAAACTTACTAAAAATTCTAATTGTCATGGTTATTTGTACCCCTATCATTGTGTGTTCCATGAATAGAGAACAAGAAGGATGATTGGACAATCTAGAGACAGGGATGGTCTCTATTATCTTGAAGAATCAATTAGAAAAGCTAGAACTGCAGGTTCTTCACCTTTATCATTTCTTTTCAAGTCATTTAAATCCAATAAAGCAAAATTTGACTTTAACATCTTCGTCTAGATCGCCCATCCTTTAGTATTCTTAAACATATATTTCCTTTACCTTTCAAAGGATTATTTGTTGAAGTTTTCATTGTGGTGTGTGAACTAGAAAAGCACAAACATGTTTCTTTTCCAATTAGCAATAAAAAAACATATGTTACATTTACTCTCGTTCATAGTTAATATATGGGGTCTTCAACTGTTGCTAACATTTTTGGGCTTGGTATTTTGTTTCATTTATTGATGATTGTACTCAATATCTTGGAAATTTCCGAAAAATAAATCAGATGTGAGCTTAGTAACTTTTTACAATATGTTCAAAACTTAATTTAGTGTTAAAATTAAAAGATTTCGATGTGACATGCTAAAGATTATTCCAATCAAATTGTCTCTTTATTTCTTAAAATAAGGCACGATAAATGAATCCTTGTGTGTGAATACAACCTAACAAAATGAAGTGGCCGAATGAAAGAATGTTCATCTCCTAACTATGACCCTGCTTCAAAAATGTACCAGAACAATATTGGGGAAAGTTGTTTTAACCGCTACTCATCTTATTAACGGGTAGCCTACAAGGGTTCTTGATTTCAAAAGTCCTATGGAAATTCTTAAGAAATTCTATCCTGAATTCAATGCCTCGACTAATCTTGTTCCAAAAGTATTCGTTAATGTTGCCTTTGTTCATGCGCCTGCTCAAAATAGGGGAAAAGTTGATCCACGGGCTCTTAAAAGTGCCTTTATCAGGTATTCATCTACTCAAAAGGGTTATAAGTATTATCATCCTCAAATAAGAAAAATCTACGTGTCAGCAAATGTTACATTTGTCGAAACATAACAATATTTTTTAGTCCTTATCTTCAGGGAGAGACCTTATTCGGAGAAACTAAGGACAAACCTACCTCTTCTTCAGTGTCCAATTGTAGTTGATCTAAATACTTTAAGCACTTAGCCAAACACAGTTCCAAACAGTGACAAGGAATGGTGAATGAGAAGCAGACTTAAGGCTCTACTCGTCAATTGTTAACTTATTCAAGGAAGAAGGCACCAAACCCTCAATCCAAGCAAGTCCAAAACTAGACAAGCTAAAGTACTTCCTCGGCATTGAGGTAGCTCATTCTCAGGAAGGGATCTTTATATCACAACAAAATATTGACAAATTTATTGAAAGAGACAGGTAAGCTTGGATATAAGTTGGCAGAAACACCCATAAAGTACAATCACCGACTTAGTGATCATATGGAAAATGTAGCAATGGATAAAAACTCCTATTATAGGCTTGGGAAGACAGGTTCACTTGTCACATACCAGACCAGATACAACATATGTAGTCATTATTGTGAGTTAATCATACACAATCCTATGTAATCACATCTCAAAGATGTATTTCGAATTTTGCAATATTTAAAAGGAATACTATGAAAACGAGTCTTATTTAAGAAATGAGGACTTACTCTTGAAGCCAATACAGATGCAGATCATATAGGATTTATGGTTGATAGGAGGTCAACTTCAAGCTATTGTACTCTACTTGGAGGGAATCTTGTGACTTGGAAATAGTAAAAAACAAAAACTTGTTACTAGATCTAGTGCTAAAGTTGAAATTAGATCAATGGTACCCGGGATATGTAAGCTATTATGGCTAAAGATAATCCTGGAAGGTCTGAATTGAAGGGATCAGTCGTTAATACTGCACATAATCCAGTACAACATGACCGTATGAAACACATTGAATTCGACAAGGATTTTATAAAGAAAAAGTTGGACAATATCTAATGTGTACATCGTTTATTTCGACTAGTCATCAACCTGCAAACATACTCGACAAAGGATTCTCTAGTGTAGCTTTTCAAGGAATAATTAGAAAGTTGAGAATGGAACTCACCAGCCTGAGGGAAGTGCGGGAAAATACGATTTTACTATTTTAGGAAACCATAGACAATTGTGAATAATTAATATTATTTTGTAATCATTTTAATTGTTGACCTTTAGGATAGTTATTGTAATCCCTGATTTAGGGATTAGTTTTGATGTGTGTATTTTATTTTTTTGTAGTTTCTTTATTTAGTTGATTGGGGCTCAACTATATAAACCATTGTAATACTGATAATCAATCAATGCAATTCATATTTTTCAATCTCCTATTTGTGCCAGTTATTATTGACTTCCATCACAATGTTCTCAAACTCACTGTCATAAGTGGCCGGTCTTTGCAGAAACTCCCAAGCCATGGTTATTAATTAAAACCAAAATTGCACACATCATGAAAAAATGACGTGGATGAGTGTTTGGTAATCTCTATTCCCTCGGAATTCTTCGAATGATTTAAGAGCTGACAAGCTCGATGCATAGATTTGTACATTACCAATTCTGTTTGAAAACTTTTACACCCTCTGGAGTACTCTCTTGTTTTTGCCTGTAAAAGAGTTTTCAAAAACTTTCCTATTTTTAAATAGGAAACTCTTTCATTTTCGAGGAACGAAAGGTCTAATTGCAAAGTACGATTACTGAGTAAGGGAGCAGAAGTTCAAATGTATTTATTTTGAAAAGTCCTATGACAAACTTAGATGGGAACTCATTAGATGGATCCTGGATTCGATTGGTTTCAGACAGTAGATGAGAAAATTGAAAAACAAAAATCCTATCTTATGACATTTTTATTCCTAGGTTGCAGTAAGTAGATCGACGCATTCTTGCTGCAATCTGACCTAGCTAGAGGCCGATCTCAGTTCGCGATAGAGGACAAAATAACTGAAAATTTATGTCCAAATGTAATACTTACCAATGCCAATGTGTATAACAGTAAACTTGAAGAATGGGTATGGGGGATGGACAATCGATGCAACAATGAGACCTATAATGGATCCTGATATGGTGGCAAGAACAACATTGAAAGGAATAAACCACCTACAAAATGACAAAAATGCCAGTTGAGCTCTTATAACAAGTTATTGCAATTAAAAATGAGCGAGCGAATTAAGTTCTATTACATACCATTGAAGCATTTTCTCATAAGTAATTGCTTGTCCAAGTTGAGAGAATATCAAACATGGGAGCAAAAGCGAGAAAACAAGCTGCATCGAGTCATATGAACAATTAGACAGTAGTGAAGGGAAAGGACTGCAAATATTATCAACTGCTTAGAAAAAGAATAAGATATGCAAAATATGAAACTTAAGCAATTCATCTCCTAATTAATGTAAGGTAGACACACTCATAAAGTAATGTTTTCTTTAACAGACTTTTTACACAAAGGGATTTTGAATTAGGGTTTCTTTCACTTCCTCTTAACATAAATTCCCTCCTCATAATACGCTTACCATAGAACTGAACATAAATTAAGTGCAGGTTTTCCAATAAGTGTTGACATTTATATGTTTCATATAAAATCACATATATAAACTATACAAAGTCGTGTTCAGTGACATCCAAAATACACATAGCAAAAATAAACAACAAATAAAACTTTTTTCCCAATAAATTTGATGTCAACTCCATAAATTCATTTTTACCATCCATTCAGTTTATCGCTAGATCTAATGGAGAATATCCAAAAACAAAAACAGAAAGTGCAACAGTAAAATTTAATTGTCCTCACAGAAATAGTACTTACCCCATTTAAAAGCTTCCTTCCATTAGCAGGCAAAATGTTAACATACTTGGAGGCCATGAGGAATCCTAGAAAGCACATAGTAAAAACTTTTGCTATGGGTAAAACAGCAATCTTAATAGTCCCAAGCACTGATTCACCGCCCCTTTGGGGTTCTGTCAGAATCTCCATCAGTATCCTCCGCATCCCATCCATCTTTTCTATTTAAAACCCAAGCTTCAAGCGCGATGAAATTTGCTTGTCATCCACCAAAACTGAACCTAAAAAAGTTCCCTGGATTTATTGCGCGGACAATTACAAACACGGAAACAGACAATCACTGTTTATCTGCTCAAAAAGCAACAAAAATTGGGTACCAATCAGTTCAACAAATTTTCCAGGTTTTGAACAAACCAAATCACTAAAATCAGAATCCAGCCAAAGCAAATTCTCCTGAGACCAAATTTCTCTTCTTCTGCAAAAATAGTAAAATAAAAATCATAAATTGAAATAAACACTGAAACGACGAACTGAAGAGAAAGCAATCCTTTTCAGAGTTGAAAACAACCTAAATAATAGTCTTCCAAGTACAATCAAAAACAAAAAACTAAAGAATCTTTCAATGGCGTATTATTGTATCATAAAGAAATCGTTAAAATTTGAAAAGGAAATAGAAAAAGGAAATTGAGATACAATAGATTCAACGCTGTCTTTCGTGTTGTGAATTGTGATGCCAGGCGTCCGGATTAATAATTTATCATAAATTTTTATTCAATTCGTTTGTTGAATCCTACTTTCTCTTCCGATTTTTGTGCAACGGAATAATGGAGTCCTCCTTTAACTATAAATATCAATAAAAAAATTAAATATTACTCGCCCCATTTCAATTCCAAATACATAAAAAATCGTACTCATTATCATATTTATTTTTAATTTTTCTTCTTATTCTTATTCTCAAATTAACACAAATTATATCTTATAAAAAGTTTATTATCGTAGGTGTTTTTAATTTTTTATATTTTCATTCTCAAATTAAAACAAATTTTACTGTCAAAAGAAAAATTAACATTGTAGAAAAAGACTTATTTGCTCTCGTATTTTAAATGAGAAAAAAAATACAAAGATAACGAAATGATCTAATAAGTACAAGTGTATTAACTTATACCAATTGCGACATGCATCGAATAATTATTTGAATAAATTCATGTTAGATCATAGAAATTAAATGATTTATCAATTAATTGATGTGTATGTTACTTGTATTTAGCTTATGCGAAGTAATAAGTACATATAACATACTTATTTAGGCTTACACATCCTATACTTGCCTTTTTATTAATGGAAGTGGACATTTTTTTCTCGGAATCGATAGAATCGAATTGGAGCCAAATAGAACCGGTATGTTCATCTTCGATTTCTCTACTAAATGGGTTAATTTTCGGACCATACATTGAGAATAGCTCGGTTCCGGTCCGATTCTCGATAATGCTTTGAGAACTAGCAGTGAATTCGATTTTTCCAAATTTATCTTTTAGCTTGCACCAAAATGCATTAGATCTTTGAACGCTAGATCCCAAAATTATTTTACGTTAAAATTTCATTCACAATATGATTCTCCTTCTTCTTCTTCTTCTTCTTCTTTTTTTTTTGGTTAATATGTAAACGAAATACAAGTTTAAATAATTTTATAAATATTTTACAAATTCATAGTTTTAATGCAACAAAATAGGAAAAATTTATTGTTAGTTCAACATTTAATAAGTATTCAAACTTCTCGTTGTTTTAGAAGTTCTAGGCCATCAAGAATTATGATCCTTGAAAATTATTAAAGATAATTAGGCTATTGCCATATGAATTCTCTTAAAAATTAATTTGCGATCAAGATTTTATACTATATTTAATAGTTTATTACTTTTTTCGCTTTTATAAGTTGATCTTGAACTTTGAAGTGGATTTTTGTTTGTTGCCTTGTTCAATTGATATTTTGTATTATTAGATTACAAGAGTGATAAGTGATTTCATTAACTATTTTTGTCTATTTTCAATTTGATAAATAATTTCATACTTTATTTTTATAATTTTTTGTCGATATAAAGAATTGGGCTGGACCAAATCGGAACCGGTTGGTTCGGTTCCAATTCAATTTTATAGTTGAATATGAAATCAATGGTTTCATTTCTAAGATTCTCATTTGTACTCGGTTCGATTCGATTTCATTCAAAATTGCACTGAATCAAACTACGTCCACTCATATTTATTGATATATTAAGTGAATATCTATTTAATTTTGTGTAAAATTTGTTAATTACATATAAACCCCAATTTGAACGTAATGGCATGAATACAACTTTTGGAGCTTTTAGTAGGGTTGAATGAGAACAAAATGAAAATCATCTAACACATGATCAATTAGAAGAACCATTAGGGGCCTACTTGGGAGTTTTTTTGACTGATTTTAAGTGGTACCATTTATGAAGGTTTGGAAAAATTGGTACTCGTTAATTTTTTTGGGCATCGATTTTGGATGGTTTGAAAACCATTCAAAATCGATACAGTGTAATTTTGACTGTTTCCAACCCATCAATCGGTTGGTTTTGACCATTTCTCAAATTCTCTCTCAATTGTACCCCCTTTAGGATAATTATTATCAGATTTATCCTAACTTACGTATGCAAAAAAAATAAAAATAAAAAAATCATCACTATCTTTATAATGATGATCTTATCATGTACATCTCCGTATGCAGCAAAAGGAGAGTTTATTAGTAACTCAATAACAAATACAATGTAAAAATCATATAATTTGAAGAAAAGTGCTGAGTGTACACCTTTGACAGACCTCTCACAAAGAGGTGAGGCACGTGATTTTTTAAATTGGGGGCCCTACCCTTTTGTGAGAGAGCTGTCACCCAAGAGTGTACACCCAGCATTGCTCTAATTTGAACGAGCATTAAATGCCACTTATTGTATGTTCTCTTTGTTTGATGTTTAATATGTATGACTCGCTATTAATACTCTATAAGTTTTATTGCTTTTGATATGTAGATGTGTAATGTGTTATTAATCTTTAAAAGCCCATATTTGATGGCAATTATTTGGGAATTTTTTTTTTGAATAATAATTTTTAGGAGATTATTTAATTAAAATATAAGGAAAAATTTTGAATTTATATGCTAATATTTTATTATGTGAATGTGTGATTAAAAATAAACATGTAGAAAAAAAAGAGTTTTCAAAAAATAATAGCTATCAAACAATGGCTAAGTGTGATTGTTTTTATTAAAAAAAAGGGAAGAGAATTGCGTACCATAATAGGTAGAAATAGTATACGAAAAATTAATACTATCATTCTATGTTCATTGAAGGGGTTGTAGTCATTGAAAGAGTCCAATCCTTCTATGTCCATTGAAAAAATTGTCTATTGAAATAGTTAAGAATGGTCCTGTAGTCGCCATTTTCTTGTGGAATTTATTGATATTGTCATTAACGTGACATATATGTTATTCTTTTAAATGTGGGCATATATGTAATTTTTTTTTTAAATTCAGAATTGATAGATAATAAACTCTCAAGTATATGTTGAACTGTTTTAAAAATCGTTACTAAAATCATTCAAAATTGGTCTGCTCATAAATGTTCAAAATCAATACTTTAAAAATGTCCATAATTGGTACGCTAAAACTCCCAAGCAGTCCTTTAGAGCAATCGAAAAAAATCATACATTGTAGAAGTTATATTCAACGATTGAAAAGTTTGAGAACTAAATAGCAAACTTTTGGAGCATGCATCGAATCAATTGCTGATGATTTTAGAATGTTGATGATTAAAGTGTGAATATTAGAAGATAAATGACCAAAATTGCATATACGAATGACTCAAGCAGCACCAAGAGAAGAAGTGGGGACCAAAATGAACTAGGTGGCAAACTTATGCCCTTGCGATTCCAAGGTCTTAATCTTCTAAAGCAAGAAAAATGCCCAAATGTGCAATCACAAGCCAATTGGCTGTGTGATCGCATAGACTTCATACATCTATTTCTTAAGTTGACAAAGAAGTAGAAGAAGCAAGGGAGATTGATGTAGGAGCCATTTAAGTGATTCAAGATTCTTAGGATTTCTTTCTATCTTCTTTCCAAACTTTAATTCCGAGTGATGTTGTATCAATTTAATTGTTTGTCTTGTAATTAATTTGGTGTTTGTCTAATTGTATGGACTTTTGGATACGTTAAACCTTATGTTTTGATATTTCTATATTCAATTTTGGATCGGCCATTAAATACATGTTTCATTTCGAATGATTGTAATTAGTTGAATATTTTTCAATTAATCGATCGGTAGTTTAATTGTCTTTGGATTTTTATTAACATTCGATAGAATGGTATGAATTTTACAGGTAGTAACATTCATTATAAAGCCCAATATTGAATATAGATATACCTTTATGTTTTATATCATCTTTTTTAATGTTCTTGTATTCTAATGCATCGTAGCATGTTCACATCCTTCATAGAAATAAGAAAGTCATATGTGAGTTATGTTTATTTCTACTTGAGAGAGATTATTAAACGAATTAAAAAATAATAATTTTTATATCCAAATAGGGTCAACTATGGAAATTGGTATTACTTAGTTATAGATTTTTGGTGTTAATATAAAACATTAATATAAATAACCTCGCTTTTCGGTTAAAGTTAGTGTTAATTAAAAATTAGATTAAGTACTTAAATTCTTGGAGAAACGATACTTTATTCATTCTTCATCAGTTGAGTACGGTAACGTACACTCGCAAGATTTTAATGATCATTAGTAGTAGATCATTTTCTACAAAAGTAAGGAAATATATTTGTATTGCGTTTTCAAGCATGCTAACAATCTTTTGGACAAGCAGACAAGATTTGCTAGTAAATAAAATGTTAAAAGATAAAAATATGATGAAAAACTAAGAATCTAAATTGTAAAAATGGATAGAGATTAAAGATCTGTAATATTATTAAAATGCGTGTATTAGGAAAAGGTATAACGCGAATAAGAGAAAAAAATGACCTTTTTATTTCCTATGTTTTGTAGGATTTTTCCTGTTTCAATTGTAGTGTAAAATAAAATCTAAATTATGATTCAGATATCCAAAATGGCCAAAAATCTCACCAAGTAGAGATGCAAATGAAATGTAAATTGTATTTTTCGACTTAAAATGTTAAAAAAGATGTAAATTTATATATATTTTTTTACATCGACGAGATGCAACAAGTGCATTTAGATTTTCCTATTGGAGATTCTTTAATCACAGTAAATTCCCAATAATAACCTCTTACGAACGATTTTCCATACAAACGAAAATTCCTTTTTTTTTTATTTCTTTCATAAATTCATCTAGTAAACGGTTAACACACGTGCACCCGTTGTACTAGACCCACATTTTACTATGGGGTGGTCAAATGTACTTTTCTATCGTATCTAATGTAAATTAAAATCATCTTGATAAAATTGATGAAATACGTAATTGCAAAGATGTGAATATCATGAAATTTTGATTAAAACTAATTTCTAATTTTAATTTAAAATCTTGAGTAAATTTAATCTACACCAAATAGGGACTTCATTTTTTAAAAAAAGTATAAAATATAAATCTATGATTACTATGTATCAATAGTGCTACATAAAATTATTCCAATGAACCTTTTTTTTTCTTTAGCACTTTATTAGTCTTTCATTTTCTTGTAGCTCGTATTTCCATTTTGACTTTCTTTCAATTTATTGAAGTTCTTGTTTCCATCACAATTTTTCCATACTTGAGTTATAAATCTAGGGATAAAACCTTATGCTCCGGTCAACTGGCGCCCCTATTTAGGCCCCGATCATTGAGTTGAGGCATAAAGCAGATCCTTAAATCTGTTCAAGATGAGTCATGTGGTACGTATAGAAAAGTGAGCTTTTTTTCCTTTTTTTTTTTTTTTTTT
>CAIGRB010132324.1:87602-110281 GCA_903798255.1 Fraxinus quadrangulata
CTCACAATCACAACTCATTGTGATTAACAATCATTTTTTCCATAATTGCAGGCGGAGGCCTGCAATTTCAGAAATTGCATCAAGAGGCGAGCGTTTCTGAAACCCTAATGAAATTCATCTCCCAAGCGCTCCGATTTCGGCACTATATACCGGATCTAATGCGCTACATGGCGTACCAGTGGCGAAGCAGCGCCACACGCTGCTGCTAAAAAGCAGTAGTGCCAGCGTTCGCCACTGTCAATGACCGCGACATCTAGCGCCACTGTGATGCACGCGATCAAGTTGTTACGTGCGCAGCAGTTGTGCTGCCTCCATGAAGCGGCATGCCGCGCGTATGCCACCTGTGCCGGCGACAGTCATTGCTGCTGGCAGAACGTTCCGATCTTTTTTTTTTCTTTTTTTTTTTTGGTGAAAATGCGTTTTGAAATATTGATTTTTGAAAAATGGGTGGTTAAAAAATAATTTTTTTTTCTTCTGAGTTTATGCGTCAAATAATTTTATGAAAAATAAGGGATTGAAAATGAATTTTCAAAAAAATGGAACTTAGGGCTAAGTTTGAAACAAAATTACAATAGTGTGGTAGCTTCATGCACAAAATTTCCACAATAACGCAAAGTACAAAATTGACGAGGATTAATCTAATCAATTTCATGATCTTTGAACAATCACCTCAGTATATTCTCGTGTCATGTCAATATTAAAATAATTGATTTTCATTGTTGATGATAACTTCAATAAGGGTCCGTTTGATAGGTAAATGTGAAAATAAATTTTAATTTCATGGTAGTTGAAAAATAAAAATCCATTAAAACAATATGGATTCGTTTTTCATGAATACAAAGAAAATACAGTTTAAAGTGGTTGTACTTTGAAACTCGATTTTCATTTTTACGTTGCAATCAAACGGTCAAAATTGAATTCGTTTTCATCGAATGTGATATTTTCCATAGAATTCGTTGCAATCAAATATGACCTTATATTTTTAAATGATAATGGTCCACTATTTTGTTGGTTACGAAGATTCTTTTTCATATACTAGTCGTTTGCCCGTACAATGCACTAGCAGTGTTAGTTTTAAGTTAATGTTATTGCGTTAAATGTGTTGGATTCTCGTAAATAACATGATACGGTGTATTTGTTATGGCTACATTGGGACGGGCTTCTCATTATTCAGCATGCAACAAAACGTCAAACATGATTTGAACGTCTTAAATTACAGAATCTGTAGCTATCAACAAAGAGTAAGTTTTAAGCCAGTACATTGATGAAATTAATCTTCAAGGTCCTAAAGTAAATAAGTTTTATTGTCTTTTCTTCTAAGCAGGGAATGAAGAATTTGCAAACACCAAAGGAAAAAAGATTGCATTTACCTATGTTTACATGCACATCATTGTTAATAGTGAGTTAAGATTTGAGGCTCCATTTTAAAATGTCAACATTATTAAGAGGAGTAGTCAAATTCTTTATAAATTGATCTATGTTTTCATCTTTATTCGATATGAAATTTTTCTCTTAACATGTCCCTGCAAAATGGTGGCTCGTTTGAGCAGATCAATCTTGAAATTCGTGTGCTCAATTTTTTTTAATCTTAATCAAATCGAATTGCTCGTTGAAGCTTAATGGACTCTGATACCATGTTAAGATTTTGAGTTCCATCTTAAAATGTCAACCTTATTAAGAGGAGTGGCCAAAATTTTTATAAATTGGTTTATATTTTCATCTTTATTCGATGTGAGATTTTATTCCTTAGCACTTTGCCTGTGCAGAATTAAACCAATTAGACGACGTACCAACTTTTCTTGTATTCCAATGTAGCTTTGTCCAAGTCAAAAACTATTAAAATTTGAAGTCACTAAATTAGACCCACATTTCAGAATTCAAACTAACATTTTTGGTCTTTTTTGCGAAGTATTCGGTTGAAGGAACTCCTTTGTTCTGATGACTTGAAAAAGGGGGCAAGGAACTCTTCGTTTTTCCTTCGGACTAATTAGTCTCGAGAGAAGATAAGGATGAAGCAATATACTTCTTATGTATTTTAGATATATCCATTACACATGCGTTTACCTTCTATTTGTAGGTGATCTTACTAGCTAAAGGACAAATGTTGTTAAGGGTAGACACATAACGAATAGTCTTCTAATATTGTAAAGAGCAAAATGCGTGGCATTTTTACTCTTTGATAACCTGATAATAGTGGTATTTCTTTTTAAATGTCCGTCAAGTCCCAAGCTTGATAGCTCTAGGGTAGTGTAATCGTTCCTCTAGCAACACTATGAAACAATAGGTTGCAAAAGTTCGATTCCCCCAAATAGGGCAAAGGTCACATTTGCTATTTAGAACTGAGTAGCATCGAACATGATAATCAAACTCTACTGTCTGATTATATATTAAGAGCTCGTTTGATAGAGTTTTTGCTTCTTGTAAAGAAACTTCTTAAGAGAATTATCTTAAGTCAACCTCTTCTTACAATTCTTCTATCCAAATAAATATTTCCATAAAATTATTCGAACATGTTCAAAGACAATTTTTAGTCTTAAAAGTAGATTTTGATTTTTCAAAAGATTTGTCAAATGGGACCTAATTTGCTGTCACGTATGTATCACTATGATATCATGCATTGTTGTATGATTTGCACAAGTGATCTTAATATGTCCAAACATTAATAGGGAAGGGTTCATAAGTTTTGTCTTAAAACCTGTGGATTTATCTGCCTACTGAGAACAACAACATGGCCCGGTTGCTCGGTCGTTTTTTTTTTTTTTTTTTATATTAAAAGCATTAGGTTTATATATTAGCCTACATTTATAAGTTTGTCTTAAAAGCATTATTCAGCACATAATGCAAATCAGTGTAGAAAAATAATTAAATATGAGGTTTGTCTAGTTGACATGGCAAAAAGAAATGAATAATGCTATGACTATGTTTGGTGGGAAATACGATCAGATTTTTAATAGATTTTGATAAAAGTTAATAAAATGTGTAATTAATAATTTATGAATACGATGAAATATATGATTAAAATTAATTATCGATTTTTATTTATATTAAAATCTAAATTGTAATTCCTGCGAAACAAGGGTTATATTCTATATACAAATTGAGGATTACCCATTGTAAAGTGACATTAGTGGGTCCATATCTATATATTGAAGGCCTTATCATTTCATCCCATAATCACATGAGGATGATATAACGTTATTGAAAAAATAGACATCGGCTAGAATTTTGTCTAAATTCAGACGCTCTATTACTTTAGACATGTTGACTTAGCAATTTAATTGATTTCGTTTGTATTTTTAAAGCGTTGGATCTTCTCTCTCTCCATTTTATCTTTTGTATTTATTTTAGAGTATATAAAAGACACTTAAACAACAATAAGATGTTGTAAATAGAACGTTTTGGAGATCAAGTTTAAGCTTGACATTCTTATTATTAGACATTAATGTCACGTGGACTGAAATTCGTAAATGTATTGCGGATTCTCTAAGGCCTACTTACATGCCGAGCGTTGCTGGATCTTTGCCCAGCTAGGCACTATTAACCAATGGCAGTACATAATACAATTTCGTATCCTCACAATAACTCTCTGAAGAAATCACTCTCTTGATTCACCCTTAACTCCTATTACAATCTGATATCACATAAAAAGAAATTAGTATAGCAATATGAGCTATTCTACCTAGAAAGAGAAGAATGGGATGAATGCTCACCAAAAAGAGTGAACTTTAAAGAAAGAAAGTAGATCGGAGACTAGAGATAGAATGGAACAATTACAAACTGATGTCACTCCTAAATTGCGATACTTTTTATGCGAAGAACCCCATCGGGTGGCGGAGTGTTCTCAGAAACAGATGATGAATACATATTGTCAACTAGCAAGTGTCGGAATGAGTTCAAAGCAAGATGCCCCACAAGCTAGTTGTCATGGCGAAACTGACTCCGAAGAGGATGAAGATATAGTTGGTGCATTCTCACACTAGTGCAATACCCTATCGCACCGAGCTACTAAAAGGGACGATGTTTCCTCGAAAGAGCCAAAAATGGAAGCATCGAATGCTCGCATTTGTAGGGCCAAAGGCCTAATGTACATTGATGTGAAGATCAATGGAAAGTCTATCAGGGTTATAGCAAATACTGGCGCCACCCACAACTAACTCGCAAGTTCCGAAGTGCAGCGACTTGGACTTGTTCTAGAAAAAGTGTTGGAAAGGTCAAAGCAATTAACTCAACTGCTCAACCAATAGCTGGAATAGCAAAATCTGTGTTGCTCAAAGTAGGTCCTTTCGAGGGAAGGACAAACTTGTCTGCAGTTCAGATGGATGATTTCAAGCTTATTTTGGGATTGGAATTTTTTTGGGACACTAAGATAGCAGTGTTGCAATATTTCGATTCATTAATGATGATATGTAGTAAATCGTGCATCATCGCTACCCAAACTAGGAAGATGGGTGAGAAGAATACTCTACCATACAATTTGGTAAGGGTTTCAAAAGTAATGAACCCTCATTTTTGTGTACTCTTCAATTAGAGGAGATCAAAGAGGCGACTGGTTCTATTCCTAAACATGTCAAAAAGCTTATTGAGGACTTTGAGGACATCATGCCGGATGAGTTATCAAAGAAATTGCCACCAAGGATGGCAATCGATCATGAGATTGAACTTATTCCGGGTACAAAACCTTCCACAAGGGCTCCTTACCGTATGTCCCAAACGAAACTTTTGGATGCGGCTCAAATGTGTTTCAATGCCCAAAATAGTTTTTTCACCGATAAGAATCTTTTTGAGATTGTTACTGGACAACAACCGTTACTCTCTCATACTGTGGATACCAATCAAAGTACCAAGTCCCCTCAAACAAAAAAATTCTCTGAAGAGCGGATACGAAACATTGAAATAGCTCGGAGTCATCTTAAGAAAGCTCAGAAACGATACAAAAAGTCTACAAATCTAAAGTGCCGTCTTCTTGAATTTAATGTTGGAGATCTGGTAATGATGAAACTTCCCGACAGAAATTGTTATAAATCGACAAGAGGGAAAGATTCAAGATTGATGCCAAAATATATTGGACCATTAGCCATCGTGAAGAGGATTGAAAGAGTCGCATACAAAGTTACACTCCCTTTATGGTGCAAAATCCACAAGGTCCTTCATGTTGGTGTACTAAAGCCATATTTTGCCGACAAGGAGGACGCATCCAGAAATGAGTCAAAGCGATCTGTGTATGAACTGGAAAGAGTCGAAAAGAAGTTTGCTAAAAAGATTCTTGACCATCAAACTACTCGATCTTCTAGGAATTGTCATCAAGAGAACTTGGTCAAATGGAGCAGATGCAACATCAAGAAGAATACTTGGGAAAGAGGAAAAAAATCTTGGAGCCTTCAAACCATTAATTGAAGCATATCATTCATCTATGGCTCCAAGAATATCACAAAAACAGATGGGGAAGAATGTCAAGGGCCGCAGCTTTACCTAAGCCCCTTAACCCAATCACAGCTGCAGTTTGTCTAAATTCGACCGCACATTGTAAATATTAGTTTGAGTTGTAATTTTCATTCCATTGTAATAATTATTTCAATTGTAAAATAACTTTGATATTGGTAAACGTTTAGTATGATTCTTCATCATTTAAACGTCTACTTATATCACTTAAATTTTTTTGTTTCGAATGCTATTAGTCTTTCAAATATCTTTCAAACTTTCTAGTGTTCGCCCCTTTATTAGCCATTGTAATTTTTCACTTTCATGAATTGTAATTTCTAGCTTTCTAGCAATCAATGATCAATTTACTTTCAATTTCACGTGCAAGTTTTCTACAAATTGTAATCAAATTTTCTTTCGTTCCGAAACGACCGAGAGAAGGTGAAAGGTAGTCTACCGGAGCAGACTACTGCCGTACGGTGTCTATTTCTGTGCTAAGAAGAAAGACATCATGTGAAACATGGTCTCTAAGTATTCATAAATTTTTAATGAATTTTTATATGTTCGCATCCGTCATAGAAATATAGTTGGTAATATAGACTTCACTTGAATTGATCCACAATTACAATTTTTGTAATTGAAATGATGGAGAACATGTTGTTCAACAAAATATTTGTATGTAAGGTCAGCATTTCCAGGTTGAACATACAATTGGATCATCGATTCTAGTTCAGCCATGTTGGAGTTAAGACCAAGGAGGCCGACAGCCTGGCTGAGCTGGTCGAGCGTGATTGTGCCATCATTGTTTATGCCGAAGACATTAAAGATTCGATGTAGGCAAGACGTGTTGAGACTCAGGCTGAGGAAGCGGAAAGAGGAGTGTTGGGAGGAGTTCACAAAGTTAGTACGATATTTCAACAAATATTATGTGCTTAAAATGATAGTTAAAACAAAGATCTAAAATAACAGAAACAAGTAAACTTCAAAGTACATCAGAGATCTAAAAAAACGGATACTGAAATTAAAGATGAGAACTTATCTTTTACAGCCCAAACGGCAAAATAAGTGTTCCACTGCCTCAATCACTATACAATACCCTTAGAACGTAAATCACAACCATCTGATGGATTACAAAGATCTTAAACACTCAGACTCAGCCCGTATTTCACACAAGAACTCAAACTCTCAGATTACAACAGTTCACTCAAGAACATAGACCTCGACTCAAATACAAATCACACAAGATACCAATATTTGAGAGAGAAACAGAAAATCAAACAAGAGTTTTGATTTTCATCAGAGAGATCAAGACGAAACTCAGAACGGCGCAGAGACTCAACAGAGGAGAATAGAAGAGTCGAGAAACCAATCGAATGAAATCTCAAACCCTAGAAATCCTATTTAAATGGGTCACGCAACAGTCGCCAATCCAACGGCGTTGGAGGCGACACGTGGTGACTCCATTACCGTTGATTTCCCAAGGTAAGTAAAAACGCGATTTTAGTTATTTGGACCAAACACGTTTTTCTTCAGCCATCAAAGGATCAAGTTTGCTGGGCTTCTGATTTAATTCCAGCTGGGCTCACTTGTTCGGCCCAATGGGCAGCAGCATCATTGTGCTAATTTCCCTTCATACTCCACCTTGGTACAATGATTCACGTTCATCAATGGTCTTATAATGTATAGGATATCATAGGCATACATTTGCACAGGTTTGCATCATCCACAGATTTAGCAAGGTGCAACATTGAGCAAAGTCAAGCAGTCCAGGAATTTGTTCAAAGGCAATACTTTGGTACCTACATCAGCAGGGTTAAAATGAGTAGAAATCTTTTCAAGTTTCACAACACCTTGTGAAATAACATCTCTAATAAAATGAAATCTAACATCAACATGTTTAGATCTATTATGCAGCACAGGATTTCTACTTAAATGAATTGCAGATTGACTATCAGAATAAAGAACAACATCATTAATAAAGCCAAATTCATTTAGTAACCCTTTTAACCAAATTCCTTCTTTTATAGCATCTGTGGCTGCAATGTATTCAGCCTCAGTAGAAGACAATGCCACAATCTTTTGAAGTTGTGATTTCCAACTTATGCAAGAGTTACACAAGGTATACATGTATGAAGAAGTAGATTTTCGATTATCTCTATCACCTGCATAATCAGAATCAGTAAACCCCTTTAAAATAACTCCCTCAGCTTGTTTTCTAAACTGAATCCCTAAGTTTGAGGTCCCCTTAATGTATCTAAGAAGCCATTTCATTGCTTCCCAATGTGTTTCACCTGGATTTGACATATATCTACTTAAAACACTTATAGAATATGCTAAATCAGGTCTAGAACATACCATGAGATACATTACAGATCCAACAGCATTAGGGTACGGCACATGTGCCATTCTTTCTATCTCTTCTTTAGTTTTAGGACATAAATCATTTGACAGTTTAAAATGATTTGCTAAGGGGACACTAACACATTTGGATTCAGTCATAGAAAATTTGCTGAGTAATTTCTGAATGTAGGATTTTTGGCTAAGACTTAGTGTGCCTTCTCTTCTATCTCTTTTTACTTCCATACCTAAAATCTTTCTAACTGGACCTAAATCCTTCATTTCAAATTCAGATTTTAGTTTTTCTTTGATTTCTTCAATTTCCTTTATATCATGGCTTGCTAATAGCATGTCATCCACATAAAGTAATAGGTAAAGTGAATTAGCTCCACCTTTACCTTTGCAATAAAGACAAGTATCAAAGTTACTCCTCTTAAACCCAAGTCCAAGAACAAAGTTGTCAAATTTTTTATACCATTGTCTTGGAGCTTGTTTTAAGCCATAAAGAGATTTTTTAAGAAGGCATACTAAGTCAGATTTTTTATTCACTTCAAATCCTTTTGGTTGTTTCATGTAAATGGTTTCATCTAAATCTCCATTTAGAAAAGCTGTTTTTACATCTAATTGGTCTAATTCCCAATTAAATTGAGTGGCCAAAGCAAGGATGACTCTAACTGTAGTGAATTTTACTACAGGGGAAAATATTTCATTGAAATCAACTCCCTCTTTTTGAGTAAAACCTTTTGCTACCAAACGGGCTTTGTACCTTATGTCATTCTCACTTTGTTCACCCCTTTTAATTTTATAAATCCATTTACAATCTACAACCCTCTTACCCTCAGGTCTTTTTACCAAAATCCAAGTTTTATTTTTGTTTAGGGATTCCATTTCATCTTGCATGGCTGCAAGCCAATTTTTAGAATCTTGGCTACTCAAAGCTTCCTCAAAGGACTCAGGTTCTTCCTCAATCATATCATGATAGGTCAGCAGGGAAACATCATTTTCAAACCTAACAGGAGGTCTAATTATCCTTCTTTCCCTATCCCTAACCAGTTGATAGTCAGCTAAGGACTGTTCAGGCTCATAAACAGTCTCAGGAACCTCACCAGTTTGATTTTCAGGTTCAGATTCCTCATTATTTTGAGGGACAGATTGGCTGGATTCATCCCCAGATTGCTCCACCTCAAGCTCAACCCTTTTTCTCCTATCTTCAGATTGGTTTGACTCAGAAAATTCTACAGATTGTTGTTCAGACTTAAAGCAGGGTAGGTCATCTTCATTAAAAACTACATTTCTACTTAAGATGACCTTATAGCCTTTAAGCTCTCTCACCCATAATCTATAGCCTTTAACCCCTTCACCATAGCCCAGAAAAACACACTTAAGAGCTCTAGGTTCTAGTTTTCCTTCAGTTTGATGAGCAAAGGCTGCACATCCAAAAACCCTCAAGTTACTGAAGTCTACTGGTGTACCTCTCCATTTCTCTTCTGGGATCCTAAAGTCTATAGCACTAGAGGGGCATCTATTTATCAGATAACTAGCAGTTTTAACTGCTTCACCCCAAAAAATTTTTGGCAGGCCAGAACACAACAACATGCATCTAACTTTATTAAGAATAGTTCTATTCATTCTTTCAGCCAAGCCATTTTGTTGAGGTGTGTGTGTGACAGTTCTATGTCTTAACATACCAGATAATTTGCACAATTCATCAAACTCAAAGTTGCAGAATTCCAAACCATTATCAGTTCTTAAAACTTTAATTTTCTTATCAGTTTGATTCTCAACTAAAAGTTTCCATTCTTTAAAAACATTAAAAGTGTCAGATTTAGATTTTAAAAGGAAAACCCAATTTTTTCTTGAAAAATCATCAATGACAAGCAAGAAATATTTATAACCAGAATGTGTGCACACAGTTGCTGGTCCCCACAGATCAGCATGCAAGTATTCAAGTATGGAGACAGATTTATGCATTCCAGGTAGGAAAGGTAATCTATTATGTTTTCCTAAAATGCAATAGTCACAAAAACTCAATTTTTCAATGTTATCTTTTCCAAACACACCCTGTTTTTTCAAAATCTGAAGACCTTTATCACTAATATGGCCCAATCTTTTGTGCCATATTTGTGATTTATCATTTGGGACTGAGATTACTGCTGCAGTGGAATCCAAAATATTTTCAGATTGTAAAATGTAAAGGCCATGTCTCTTGGGGACTTTTATAATCAGATTAGAGTCCCTTAAGATTTTAATGTATCCCTCATTGATTACAATGTCAAAATTAAGGTCATCTAAGACTCCTAAAGAGATCAGATTTCTTTGTAAGTCAGGAACATATCTAGTATTTTCAAGAATCAACTTATTATTTCCTTTTAAGTTCAAAATAATAGTTCCTATACCCTTAACTTGACATGTCATGTGATTACCCATTAAAACCTTACCACCAGTTACATTTTCAAGATCAGCAAACAAATCCTTATTAGGACACATATGATAGGTGCAACCTGAGTCAAGAATCCACTCTTGACTAGGTGGATGACTGACAGCCACATAAACTTCATCAATATTGTCATCATTATAGGCCAAAGCAGCCCCACCATCCTTATTAGACTTGTTTTTAGAATCATTAAGTCTTTTAGGACACTCTTTAATAAAATGACCTTCTTCTAGACAATAGAAGCATTTCTTGCCTTTTGTCTTCATTTTATTTTTGTCCTTAAAGTTGCCCTTTTTCTTGTATCCAAATTTCTTATTAGGATTTCCATATTTTGGATTGGTCTTGGACTTCATCATCAAATTAATGCCACTAACAGATTCTTTCCTGTCAGATTTTAATTCTAGCTCTTTAGATCTTAAGGCATTAATTATCACCTCAGCAGTTAGAGTATCCCTCCCATATTCAAGAGCACTTCTAACATCTTTATACTTATCACTAATAGAGTTTAGAAGAACCACAGCCAACTGATCTTTTGAGAGCTTCTCATCACAGTTGGCTAGGTCACGGGATAGTCTATTGAACCTGTCAATGTTGGATTCAAGATCAAGAGAAGGGTCCAGTTTGAAACCAAAAAATTGTTTTAAAAGATACACCTTATTAGGCATAGTTTTATTCAAGTAGGTGGTTTCCAATTTCTTCCACAATTCAGCAGTAGTCTTAGTCTCACCAATTTCTCTAATCACATTGTCAGATAAATGCAAGAAAACAGCGCTCCATGCAGTTTCATCTTGTTCAGTCACTTCACTAGATTCAAGATCAGTAGGCCATGACTCATCAATAGCCTTAGCACATTTTTGTTGAAGTAAGAGGGCTTTCATTTTCTGACGCCAGATACTAAAGTCTCCTTTGCCATTAAAAACTTCCATTTCAAATCTTGAAGAAGTCATTCTTTCTTTAAGTCAATGATGTATGCAGATCAATCAGACACCAACTAACAACTTGCAATTCAGATAAGTCAAGAATTGCCACAAAAGGAGATTCTACAGAATACACTGATTGCAAGTTCAAAGAGCAGTCACTTAAAGAGAGATATCACACTGTACACAAAAGGACATGAGGAGTGTTTTTCAAGAGGATCAAGAATCTTGACTTTGATCTAAGTAACCCTCAGATTCCCGAGAACTCTAGGTTTCTAGACAAAGGAATTACTGGAGCCTTGATTCAGGTTTTTTCATAAAAATAGGGTACAAGGCAGAAATTGTAACTATACAGACAATTTAACCAAGTCCGAAAAAATTAATCAAGCAAGATAGTAAACAGAACAAACACTTCAAATCACCCAACAACTAGCACTCAATTTGACAAGAACGTAAAAAAGGTCAAGTAGTGGACAGATCTCACCAAAGCCCTTTTAATTAGGGTTTCAAGAAGTCGCAGTCACGCTCAAAGGAAAAACAAACTGGTCTCGGTGTCAAAAATAAAACGCTCAATGTATCAAGAACTCCATCCTGAACGCTCTGATACCAGTGTTGGGAGGAGTTCACAAAGTTAGTACGATATTTCAACAAATATTATGTGCTTAAAATGATAGTTAAAACAAAGATCTAAAATAACAGAAACAAGTAAACTTCAAAGTACATCAGAGATCTAAAAAAACGGATACTGAAATTAAAGATGAGAACTTATCTTTTACAGCCCAAACGGCAAAATAAGTGTTCCACTGCCTCAATTACTATACAATACCCTTAGAACGTAAATCACAACCATCTGATGGGTTACAAAGAGTTTAAACACTCAGACTCAGCCCGTATTTCACACAAGAACTCAAACTCTCAGATTACAACAGTTCACTCAAGAACATAAGTTTCGACTCAAATAGAAATCACACAAGATACAAACATTTGAGAGAGAATCAGAAAATCAAACTAATTTTCATCAGAGAGATCAAGACGAAACTCAAAACGGCGCAGACTCAACAAGAGCAAAATGGAAGAGTCAAGAAACTGAATCAAATGAATCTCAAACCCTAGAATGCTATTTAAATGAGTCACTCAACAGTCGACAATTCAACGACGTTGGAGGCGACACGTGGTGACACTGTTACCGTTGATTTTGCAAGGTAATTAAAAACACGATTTTAACCATATAAGCCAACCACGTTTTTCTTCCAGCCATTAAGTGGATCAGGTAGCTGAGCTTCAGAATTATTTCGAGCTGGGCTCATCAGTTCCGACCCAATGGGCAATGCATCATTGTGCCAATTTCCCTTCAAGGAGGAACTAGTATTCCTCCCATCGAGGCTACGGTTGCACTGAGCTGCAGACATAAAAAGGGGTTTGGCCTGGCCTCCATCTCCACTGTAATTTCTTCTTCTTTTTCTTATTCAGTTGTATATTCAGAATAAGATTTCTGCCGACCAAAAACTTCAAAAACAAAAATCATCTGTTTGCCCAAAAGATTTCTTACAATGAGCAATGGCTGCTTGAAGTGAATTCTCCCTTGAATAAAACCTGTTTTCATTAATTGGTGATGACTTTATAGAATTTGGGCAACTTTTTGCCTGTCTCGTTTGGTTTGCATTTTTGATGCCAACGGTATCAAATAGTTTTCTAATTCCCTCCAAGTTTATTTCTAACGGTTTCGACCTTTCCCCGGTTCTTCTCCCTCTGCGGGCCTTTTGTCGAAACAATTTGTCGAAAGGATTCAATGAACTGCGGCGATGTTCTGGTCTCACTTCAGATATTACATATACCTGTTGAGTTTTGGCTGTTGTCGGAGTAAATTTGCCAACTTTCAGTAACGAATTGAGCATTGATCGGAAGCTTATAGACCTGAACTTCACCAGCATTTTCATAGCGCCCGTGGCTTTTGGTGCTTTCCTGTATGGATTCATAAGAAAAGATTACAAAGCCGAACATTTTCGAAATAGCATATATATTTCGATAGGCCTACGAAAATCATCAGAGAAATTGGCAATGTAACCTAAATTTTATATTTCTGCTTCAATGGTCTCTAGACTAGCATCCTCTAAAATACTTTGAAATATAGGGTGGTGAGTTTAAAGATAGAAAGGATATTGGTATGCTAAAGACATAAAGTGGTCTTTGCCTCCATAAACTTCCTACGTGAAACAAAAAACAAGTTTTCCCTCCAAAACATTAACCTCTTCCAGTTCATCGTTTTAAGCTTCAATTTCTCATTCACATGCTTATCATTTTTAGCAAGTAAATATATGATTTCGATGTCATCACATAGAAGAACACAAATCAACCTTAATTTTTCAAAATGAACGACCAGGTCTCACTCAAAATTATGCCAAATTAGCCCACTATGTCAATTTTTCCAACAAAAGGATAGCCCAAGATAGGTTGACATGGATCGAAACATACTGGTTAAGCACAAATCAATCCCCCAAGGAGGGGTCCCCTAATCAGAGGTTCAAAGTTGAGAATTAAATTTAGACGAGGTGGTTAAACATAGTCGTTGGCATGGAGACGAAAAACAAGCAAGTGAACTTACCTGCTCTGTAGCAACTCCTGGTTGATTGTTGCAGTTTGTTCATATTCATTTGATAGAAAATCTTCATCATCAACTGGTGGCTCCAGTCTCTTCCAGATTGGTGGGAAAATAGTGACAGTCTTGGATCCTGCTGCTGAATCACTGGCATCACCAGAATAAGTTGCTGGGAAAGAAAACACATTGGCAGAAGAAGATTTTCTACATGCTGTAGAAAATGATATTCGAAATTCCACTTCCTCGTCCTCGACCTCGACCTCATCCTCATTGGTCTCTCCTTTGTTCTCCCGAGTCCCAGGGGTCACTGTTTTTGCTGGTTCAAGCTCTATTTCGATATATGCATCAACATCATTTTGTTCATCATCGTCATAATCACAAGGCCCGAGGGAGGAGTTGTAGTCGAAGGAGCTTAACGGAAAACTTTCTTGATCTCGACACACATCCGACTCACTGCAATTGCTCATTCTTTACAAACTAAACACTGGAGAAATAGCCTGCTGCCACCTACCAAAATCTTTTAGCACCTATCATGTCTACATATTAGAAAGATTGTATACAACGAGAAAATTGTAAAAGAGAACAATTCAAATGGAATTAGTATACATTCTTCTGATTCCTTTCAATATCAAAAACTTCAAAGCATGATCAAGAAAAGGTTCATCTACCTGAGCCGGTAGTGGAAAAATCAAAATCCAGAATTACTCTGATTAGATGAGGTCGGATGACCAGCAACCTTTCTTGTATTCCATGGGAAAAACCAGACCAATTCAAAGACTTGTAAACTTGAGGTCAATAAATTAGACAATCTACATATTAGAAATTCAGACATTTTTGGTCCATTTTTTGAGTTGTACTCTCTGTCTGATTATATATTAATTTGTTGTCATGCTTGTATCACTGTGATATCATATGTTGTTGCATGATTTGCTCAAGGGATCTTAATACGTCCAAACATTAAAATGGAAAAATTATTATTAAGATTGTCTTGAAACCAGTGGATTTATCTGCCTACTGAGAACAACAGCAGGGCCCAGTTGCTCGGTCGTTTTCGAAAATTGTTTTTTTTTTTTCTTTTTTTCTAATAATAATTTCTAACCTATAATTCTCCTCCTTTTTTGCCTTAAAATTCTTGGCCTGTTTTGACGAACTATTTTGGACCGATTCAACAACTTTATGATGTAGAATGACACCATGTTTGATACATATTATTTCAAAATACATTTTTCTCCGTTATTTTCAATCACACATTCTTCAATAAAATAATATTATACGCAAACCCGAAACTTTTTCCTTATTGTTTAATCACATATTTTCCATGAAAACACTATTTAAAATACATTCTTGGGAGAATAAAGTGGCTCAAGCTAACGCTAAATTACAGACAAGTAATAAGGACTCTCAAACAATTTGAAGGTTTTAAGCAAAAATTTATGAGGATTTTTCAAGAATAATCATTAAGATAATATTTAAATGAAAAATAATCTATGGTACTTGATGAAATACAACATTTGATAGTAATTCAAACAAAAATATCAATATCAATACTATTCGGGACTCAGTCTTGCAATACTATCAGTGATTGTCAATGCTCACCTTNTGACCAGGAAATAGTCCTCTTGGCAACTTCTCATTGGTGGTTGGCCTAAGGCCAAAGATACATCATTAATGCTGGTCGGCCAGGGTCAGTGACCGACCAGAATCCAGGGAGCTGAGATGTCACCACATGAATTCAAATCAATGGCCAAGGTGCATCCACCTCGACCCCCTATATTTGGGCCTGGATTGGCCCTGGATGAGCAGCATTGCTCCTACATACATATTTTTGTTTAGACTACCACTTTTTTCGGATAACTTACGAAATTGCTAAAAGTTAATGTTAAAGTCAACAATTAATTTTAATAATCATATAATTCACAAAATTCACAATTTTTATTCACTTAATGTTTTGCTTAAACTTTTATGACTTTGTCATACAAGAGTGTTTTTTGGAACAAGAAGAAGAATTTCTACAATGTTAGGTGGAATCACAATCAAACATTAATTTTCACAATACATAGACAATACAAAATAGAGTTTTGTTCAATAGTGCACTCTCCTGAACACATCATAGATGCTTTCTATAACAAGAAGACATGATTTAGACAGGGACAAAGATAGAAGAAAAAAAAAAAACATGAAAATTTAGATGATGGAGAAGGAGATTTCCAAATCAAGAAGAAGTGACAGTAACACAACGCATCATATTCTTGAATTCGAAGAAATCGACGCGTCCATCGTGGTTGCTATCGACCGAAGAAATCATCTGTTCGACTCTGTCGATTTCTCCACCTTCCTGCAATCCTAACTTGCCTAACACCACTTGCAACTCCCTGGCCGAAATGTATCCGTCCCCGTCCTCATCGAAAACCTTAAACGCCTCGGACAAATCAGACTCGTCCTGCGCTTCCTCATCGACGCCCTCTTCCAAACCAAAAAACGCATCGTTCAACGAAACATGTAGATCCTCGAAATCTTTGTACGTAAGGCCCGCATTTCCAGGTTGAACATGTAATTGGATCATCGTTTCTAGTTCAGCCAAATCCATGTTAAGGCCGAGGAGGCCGAGAGCCTGGCCTAGCTCGTCAAGGGTGATCATTCCATCATTGTTTTTATCGAAAATATCAAAGATTCGACGTAGACGGACCTTGTTGAGACTCGGGCTGTGGAGGCGGAAAGAGGAGGAACTAATATTCCTCCCACCAAGCCTACGGTTGCTCTGAGCTGCAGCAGCACCACCAGGTGTTTCCATGGCTTCCCTCTCTATCTCTTTCGCTTGTCTCTCCTTAATTTTCTTGGACTAATTCTAATAATATGAATGTGCTTGTATATTTTAAGGTTGTCCTGAGATTGAATGGACTACAAAAGATGAAATGTGAGCCCTCTATATTGTGGAAAGCTACGCGTATTTAAAGCTAATTTTCTTGTTCACAACTTGCTGTTCAATGGTCATCCCTACAATAATTTTAAGGGGAAAAAGCCCAATTTGGCCGTCTCCTCACATAGTTTCTTAATAAAAATAAGACTTAGTCTTTGTCGGGATTAAAATAAGATTTTTAATAGATTTTAATAAAAGTTGATGAAATGTATGATTGAAAAGTCGTTGGTTCATAAAATATGTGGTTAAAATTAGTTGTTGATTTTGATTTAAATTAAAATTTTAATTTTAATTTTTCAAATTGATTCGAATTCTTTTAATCATATTCACATGATCAGTTGAACTAATTAAAAGTTAGTTAATGAGATTATAATAATGCAAAAAGCGGTGACTTTGTATAACATTTGTAAGTTTGGTTTCACATGTAAACAGCTCATGTCATTCATGAGGTGGAAGCTTTATTCCTTTTAATTAGTTAATAAACATGGGCTGCATCCATAAATAAATATATGTGAATTTCCAAAATTTCTCTCTCTTTTTTTAAGTACCTGTTTGATATAGATTTTCTGAAAATGATATTTTCAGAATATGTATTGATATAGCAAAAAACTGTCCAATTCGAGAATCGCATACCTGAGGTTGAATATTAGCAATTTCATGGGAAGTTTACTTGACCTCCTCGGGTATGTGTCCTCGACATTACTTCCAACAAACCTAATCCAATAGGACTCTTCTATATGATAAAGCTTATTCAACTCCGATAAAGTTGAGTCGTACCATATCTCTTTTGTCCTAGCACGATGGGACTCCACCAAGTTCCTTCTCCATCCAAACACCAATTGTCTAATTTCTATCAAATTGCAATTTTTAGAAGTTCCAAACATCCTATAACTCCTCAAATCAAATAAAGGTGTTCCAAGTAACTAAATCCTATTAGGAGTGTACTGCCTACCTCTATAAATACAAAGATTTTGATCATTATTCAGGTACGTTTTTACATAATTTTCAATCTATAGCCTCACATATAAATACTCTAACTTAAGTATCAAATGGGTGACGAGAATATGCATCGACTCCTTTGTTTCGGGTACTAAAAGATCTTGTTTGTGAATATTCTTAATTGCCAAGCTCGAAAATCAACATGTACGATTTTTGGTAGCATTATATTGATTAAAGAGTAAGGAAATGTTATATGTTCACATTCAAAGCTATTTTATTGGGAAGACGTGAAGTTGAAAATGAATTTGGAAAAAAAAAAGATTTTAAAAAATTTGTACCAGATATGGACTAAACTAAAAGTAAGGTGCATATTTCGTATAAAGAATTAAGAAAATGTCCATAAAGACGTCGATTTGTCTCATCGAAAATTATGCTCACCCCTACTTTAATCACATTTTTATGAATTTATTGAATAAATATTAAGGACTTGTACACAGAAAGAAAGTTTACGTGCAAATGATCCAATCCAAAATGTTTAACATTCGTGAATTTAGTCCACTTTTTGAGCTGTCACCATAAATATTAAGAACCGTACACAAAAAGAAAAGTGAAACATGCTACACACGATTATTTTACTGTCCGTGGGCCCCCTCTTTTGAGGGGAGTGTACACACCCCGCCGTGTACATTTAACATTTCTCAAGAAAAGTATGGCATGCTACCCCCACCAACGCCACATGCTAGCATTTATAACGTATGGTGTAGACATTTTCCAACCACTAATTCAACAGAACAATTATGCTTTTTGACGAGGAATAACAGCTTAGAATAATGCTATTCACAGTGAGAATAATGTATCAAATAATAAACTGTGATATGTATGAACGTAAAACGATTACCGATAATCTTCACTGTAAATCACATTACTCAAGAACTTAAATAATTTAATTTCATTGGCGAAAGTAATAGATTAAAAAAAGTAAGTTCTTCGAGCTTAAAGTTGGATAAGAGTTACAAGTTCTAAGTCTGAATCAAGTTATATATATATAGAAAGGAAAGTGAAGAAGAAGCTATTAGGTTGAAGCGCGTCTGACCTCGAAATTTTATGCTTGCAGAAAATATGGGTCGCTCGGACCCAAGCCACCCAAAATATGGGCTGATTAAGGCTTCAAGAAACTCCCTGAAAGGCTCATAAATGCCAGGTCTCATCTGCCATCATTGAATTTTCAATCGCATCTTTGATACTCACCAAACTATACTATAATTTTAAACTTGGATACAGAGACCTATAGTTTCGCTTTCTTTAGTCTTTTTCAATGGGATGATGGTATTTTACTCATTTTTTTATTTATTATTATTTGACATATTCATTATTTTGTTAGAATCATGAATAAATTCTCATTTTCCAAGCAAATTGATATCCTGCTTTTGTGACATATGTCCAAGAACATTATGTTCTCACACGAAGGCATTGTACATTAATGTTCCGTTTGATTGCAAATGTGAAAAGAAAACGAATTCCAAGAAAAGTAATTGTCTAAAACTTATTTTGCAGGGAATTGTTAATTAAATATGCCTGATTGATATAATTTTTCATTCGAAATTTTTTTGAAATTTTGGATTTTTTTGTTTACGTTTAACTTTATTTTATATGGAAATTGTCCATTAAAATGTTTTTTTTTTTTATACAATTGGTTATGAAATTGGTTACCTTGCCAAAAAGTTGAAATTTTTTTTTTGCCCGAAAACTATTTTTTTCACCATTTTTCATCAAAATTTAGTGTTCGTTTGACTTTATTTTTCATGAAAATTGTTCATTAAAGGAAAATTCTTTTTTACAATTGTCCATAGAATCTATTTTCATTGCAAAAATTTATAAAAAAAAAAGTAACCTGAAAAACCTGGTGGAAATTGGTTTTCCACAAAACCAAGGAAATGGTAACCTTGTGAGCCAAACCAAGAAAATGATTTCCATGTAAAATTTTGGTTATCAAACAACACTTTTTGGGGAAGATGGAATTTTATTTCCAATTTCCATGGAAAATCCTCCAAATCAAATATGCCCTAACATCAAAGATCGTTTTGTCAAAAGTTGCACTGAGATGAGTCATATATATGTCCGAAGCTATCTGAGACCTCTAATCATGTTTCTGGTGAAGTATTAAGAACACGTACATTTTTTCAGGAGAGCCTTGACGATCTAGAAATTCTTTTGTCCAAGTCGTGATCGGAAGAAGGGAAGGTCCATCAACGATTAATAGGCCATATCCCGCTATCTGTCTCTTGATCCCTCATTCTCAATACATCTCTTTAGACATATTCCCTATTTTCCTTTTTTTCGGGTGGTAAATATTTCTCATAACATGGAGCGAATCAAACATTCTAATGCTTTCAACAATTAGGTGACGTGAATCTATGCTTTCTATGTTTTCGAATGTAATAATATTTAAATATAACACCACCATATTTTGACACATTTGAAATCACTCCATGTGAATCTGATTGCAAAGATGGACTCGCCAATTTGTCTTATGGAAATTGAATCATCCATTAAACTGACTAAAAATCATTAGAGCAACTAGTGCACATTTTATACTGATTTAAATGAAGCATCCACATAATCAAATCCAAAGGTGCAAAATGGAGAGAATAAAATGTGATCTATAGCCAATTTAGAAAACTAATATCGATGCTCTTGTTACTATTTTTCTCACTAAATTCTGAACTTCAATAGATAACATGTAGAAAATATAAAAACTAGTGAAAAAATCTATGTTAACTAGAACTAAAAATAGATAAATCTTTTCTTGCACCATAATTCTTCGATATTTGGTTAATCATTGTTGATTTTTGATCGATTTTATCCATGGTTAAACAAAGTGAAACTAGTACCTGAATCGAAGTCATCCTAGAGAAACCTAGAAGCATAGAAGGAACTCTGAACTTGAAGAATTACGCTCATGGAGGTTTATTTTCAACTTATGACGAGGACTTGTAAGATAGCTGTCTTCATCCTCTCTCGAANTACCTGAATCGAAGTCATCCTAGAGAAACCTAGAAGCATAGAAGGAACTCTGAACTTGAAGAATTACGCTCATGGAGGTTTATTTTCAACTTATGACGAGGACTTGTAAGATAGCTGTCTTCATCCTCTCTCGAAAAAATTAATACTTTGAAAACAATTGGATCAAAGACGCATATTAACAAGCATAGACTAATGCAGTACATAATACACCAAGCAGAGAGATTCGTAGTTTTTTCATTTATTTTTCTGTATTTATTCTTCCTTGTCATATTTTCTCAATAGGAATATCAAATGCAAAGATGTAACGCGGGGAGAAAGCAAAACATACTAAAGTACGATTTATTATGCCGAGCAAAGAGAACCACCAAACCGTTAGAATAGCAACAGTAGCAGCAGCGGCAGCGGCAACAACAGTGTTGCCACCAATACTTGCAGCCAACAGCCTCTAGAGGAATGAAACGAGTTTATATAAACTATTATGTAACTTATTATGTATATGTAGCACAACCCAAGATAAAGTCTTTTGTAAGACTTAAAAGAGCCTCACAAGTATAATGTGTATTGCCAGTATGAAGGCCCTATCAATGAGAACGAAAGGAGTTTATATTAGCTATGATGGACCTAGTCGAGCTTATGCAAAATTAAATTACAGTAACTACAGACATATTTTAGTTGAAACGGTTACATGTCCTAGGAATGAAAAAACACTAATTCAAAACACCCATGGCACTTGCTAATGTAAAATATCCAGCCGATACAGGTCAAACCTCTGCTTCTGGTGATATACAAACTTCAGTATATGTATGTGGTGCTTTCTCGCTAGTGAAATCCAATGTTTTAGTGATATCTTCAATCGTAAATTGATAATCTGTTTTCCAGTTTCTACAAGGAATTCTCTACCAATTGTGAAATAAATAAAAAATTTAAACTTCACTAATGTATCTACAGGAATTTTCATGCAAGCCTTTCATTTGCTTCTTTTCGAATTCTGTCCAAATTTCACATTTTGTCCATGCTTGCCCCCAATTCTTAAAACTCAATATTTCCCAAACTCATTTTTAACAACATATTTTATGGGATCCACAACTTTTATCAACTTTTGAACAACACATTTCACCAACTTCCACCAAAATACACTAAAAATCTATTTTTTTGTCGAAACCAATCATAGGCTTAATTATGCTCTGAACAAACCCTATCCAAGGAAACAAGTTTTTCGTAGAACAAACTAAAAGAACATCATCAATGAATCAAGATCTGCAATTCTTGTCAAATTTGTCCATATATATCAAAAGTGTAATTTCTTAGCTTTCGAAAAGTTGTTTCTAAAACTAAGAAATTGCTTTTGAAATGTTTGGATAATTTTCTGAAACTGTTTTATCTTACTAAAAGAACTTCTAGTGGAATCTACAAGAACCAAAAGCAAAAGCCTAGCCAAATGGTCCTTGATTTTTGCCTCTGAGATGTGTGTGGTGGAAAATGGAAATCATCAAACATTTTCACAAACTGAGCATTCCCCTCTTTAAATACAAGATCCAAATCCACTAAATATTTTGAAAGCGAGAGGGAAAAAGTATGTCTTTTGAAAAAAAAATAAAAATCTTTGTATAGTCTGAAACAGGCTCCTAGGCAATGATATAAGAGGTTTGATTCTTTTATACAAAGTCTTGGTTTTCTAAAATCAGATTATGATCCTTGTTTCCACTTTAAATGTGCTGAAAATTTTGAATTTTCTATTCGCTTCTATATGTTGATGATATACTTCTAGCTGATCATGATAAAGTTGTTGTTAATGTTCTGAAAGAAAAATTTAAATCTGAATTTGAAATAAAGGATTTAGGACATGCTAGAAGGCTATACTAGGAATGAAAATAAAAAGAGATAGAACAAGTGAAAATTTATTTTTAACACAAGAAACTTACATTGAAATGGTTATTAAAAGATTTTCACTTCATGAATCTAAACCTATTAGTTTGTCTTTATCTGCCCGTGTAGTAGTTTGTCTTTATCTGCCCGTGTGAAGTTATCTACTGATCATTCACCAAAAACTGAAGATGAGTTTAATAGAATGGCTAATTGATGTAGGACAATTGGCGT